>VDFB02379836.1:0-99802 GCA_007258455.2 Sequoia sempervirens | reverse complement strand
TATATATATATATATATATTTGTTTTAACCTTTTTGACTTTCAATTTCTACAGATAGGTATTTTATTTTATTTTTTATTTTTAAATTTTGTAGGAATTTTAATTTCAACGGTCGAATATATATTATTATTTTTTTCATTTTTCAATTTCTGACGACCCGACTTGAAGTCTAGTCATACAGCGAGGGCTATGGGTAATTTTTTTTTCTTTTTTTCAACTTCTTCAAAATAGGTCAAATTTTATGTCATTTTTCATGTCTCGTGCCTCCTAGATCCAATGGTGAGGTTTGTTTTGTCTCAAGAGGCCATCCATGAAATTTCCCCTACAAAATCCTCATATGAAAACTCAATCCAAGAAAACCCTTTTGATCCATATTTTGAAAACTTCATATCTGCAATTAACCCAACAAATCTTGACAACCCAAAAGCCCAAATCTGCAAACAAACACCTGCAACATGTGTTCCATATCTTGTAATGTCTCAAATCTATCATGCATAGCCGTGGCTTCAACTTTGCAAAAAACTCTCAAACTAGGGTTATAAAAAAAACCCATCAACCATTATAGCTCTGATACCACTTGTTAGGAAATAATGCATTCAACACACATACCTAATCCATTTCCTACATAACCCCATGAGAAATAAACATGCATACAAGTAACCATAATGCATAGATCAAATAGACAAGCCACAAGATAACACAAGATTAACCCTAGGAAAACCCTCAAGAGGGAAAAATCTAGCCTCCAAAAGCATCCATACTCCATCTTATTATTCAACAATAAAGCATTACAAGAGTTACAATGAATACCTCTGAAGCATCAAGCCTCTCCAATGCATCCTCATGTGTCCAAGCATGAATCCACACATCCCATGCCATGCTTCACATATGCACTCCTCAGAAAGACTCAATAATGACAACCCACTCACCCAGTCGACCTTAACCACTAAACATGTGCTTGCTTTTATAGATACAAGCTCACATAAATACAAAAAAATGGTAAAATAAAACCATGTGAACACAAAACCACTAATCCCTTATTTAATATTGGGTACTAATTTTTCACTTTTTAAATATTTCCCCAATATTAAATTATTAACCCATGTCTCCCACACATTAAATAATAATACAATGTTACAATACAACATAAAGTGGTCCCCAAATAATTACCTAGCGTGATTAACCACACCACCTAGGTGCATCACAACTAAATAATTATTTAATTACAACATATTATAATATATCAAATTATGCAATGGTGTACAACACCATATCCCAACAATAGGCACAAAATTTTAAGCCTCGAAGGGTTGGTAGTTGGTCTACCATGTGACCACGAGGTCAAAACTTAAAAAATATTACCTAGAATGGATTGTAACATTGGTATGACTCAATAATGATACACAACCACTCATAACTTCATACTATATAACCCATACTAGGAATTACAACTTATAATTTCCTCAAAGAGTTGTGTTCAACATGCAAATTTGTACACATTGAATAGGAGGGCTAAAAATTCATCAATAATCATGTTTCATTATGTAGAACTTGTCAAACATTATCTATTCTTTTTGCATAGCATAAATACATTGGTTTCCTCATAAAGTAACAATATGGCCTAAAAAAGTCAAATAACTCTCCACAAAATAAATCTTAAAACACCAATAATATTAATATTATCACAACCCAAACTTAAACCCAAAAATTGAAGTAATAATTGAATATAGATAAACACTGAAACCTCACACCACATTGAAAATTGGAAACCTAGAAATCATCGTCTAGTGTAGCACATTTTCAATCCCTATATGAAACTACACTAAAAACTAGGAGGGTTTTGTGAGCAGGATACAAGGCAGAGACTAAAAGCTATTGAAACCTATCACATAGGACTTGTCGAACCTAAGGCCGATAAGGAAGATGGGCTAAGAAGTGCCAAGGCTCACACCTCTTTACGAGACAAAGTATGGATATATGTATGTATTAGATATAGGAGAGATAATATCATATTAGGATATGAGAATAGAATAGAATGTAATGTGAAGCAGAGACTAAGACCTGTTAATGTATCTATTATATGAATCTATAAATATATAGAAACTTATAAGGATTGAATCAATATATGCATTATGAAGGAATTTTTTCTTTATCTAAGTTAAATATGAAATTTTAATAGATATAATTTCTTACTGCACTTAATCTTTTATCTCATTGTATCCATTGGGGTATAAATAGACTACATAAGGTATATTAGGGTAAAAATCTCTAGACTGTAATTTCCCATTTCCTCTTGCCAACATTATTTTTGTTGTTGGGACCCTATAGTGGCCAGTGAAGAAAATATAGGGTAAAGTAATAAAAAGCGGTAGCAGTAGAAGAGGGAAGGTTGAAACAAACTCAATATCAACATAAAAGATACCACAAAAGGATGGAAGAATCGGGAAAGAGATAAAGAAAACATGACTCAGAGATAGCAGTAGAACATATGAATGGAAAAGAGGAGCACTTTAGAATGAGGGTGTTGTTGAGTGCACCATTGTGGGTACAATTGGGAAAGTAAGAAAGGAGATACCACAAATAAGTTCTAGTATGGAGAGAATAAATAAAATTTTACAAAACATAGAGGGAGAAATTGAGGATTATGGAAAAACTAAAAAGGATTTAGAGCAAGAAATTACAAGGTTTATGACACCACCTATAACTAGAACACCAAATTATTATCCATATTGGTAAAACATTCAACTAAGGATAGACGGAGATTGGTTACTAGTAGTGACCCTTATACAAAATCTCTAGATAATAAAAATTGATGCAAAATACTTAGATGAGTTAGTAACTAGAATTGTTCTCACAATATGAGGGGAAGATGTGGTAGAAAATAAATGGGATCCTATAATTTTAACAAACTTTAATGAAGCAACACCAATAACTAAGCAAATGAAACTTACTAACAAACAATCATCTCCAAGGATGAAAAGACAATTTGAACAAACACAACCCCTAGAACAAGAGTCACCCTTAATACCATTAAAGTCGAGAACTATTTCCATAGAAGTGATAGAACACATCTTAAGTGAACAAAATAGAGGAGAATAGGAAGGTGAGATTAATAACATAGGGTCTATGGGAACACATCACTTTAATGTAGGAGATACAGACAGTGACCGTGAAGAAGAAACAAATATAAATACCTCTAGAAGCTACCTATTTTTGGAAAAGATACAAATGAGGCCGCATAACATATCTTTATTCTAGAATCAGTGTGGTAGAGAGAAAAGATAACTAGGTTCAACACAAAGTTGTTTGATTTTATTGGATCCATACAAGGTGATACCATCAAGTGGTACTGAAAGAATTATCCCATAAATGACAAGGAGTGGGATGTAGTAAAATAAGAGTTCTTAGAAAATTTTGACACTCTAGAACTACCTACTGAGGGGGTAAGTAAACTGTGAGATTACACAAAATGAATATCAAACAATAGCATAAGTTGATAAGAGGTTTAAGGAAGTAACTAGAAGATTGGAGGAACCACTCACTGAAAAATAAAAAAATTGAGTGGTTCATGTATACACCTAAAAATGGTCTGGTTAACTAATTAATTAAATACGATTTATTTGATTAATTAACGCTTCTATTTTCATCTACTATTACATAAATAGAAATATTTATTTATATAGTTCACTTCTAATTCTTCTATCTTTATCATATTAATTCATCTTAATTAAATAAACGAATTTAATACTTTGTTTTATTTAATTGTCTACTTCTATAATTATCTATTTAATTCTTCTATCTTAATCACATCATTCTATCTAAATTAAATGAACAAGTTTCATACTTTGTTTTATTTAATTACCATATTTCTTCCATGTTTATTTAATAAACAATTTTTTATAGTTTGTTTTATTAAATTAAATATCCTCTTTTGCTAATTTGAATAAATCTAAATATTCAATTAAGGCATATTTCTACAGTTATTTCCTCTTTTCACTCATCATATCCACCTACCAAATTAGATATGAAATATCTAATTAATTCAACTCAGCCTTCACGAACAAATTTGAGACAAATTACAGGAAAACTTATTCATCTTCTTCCATTGATCATTCCTATCCTCTGGCTAAATGTTTTTGTGTGGAGGAACAAATCTCCATAATCTTCCCAGGCTTCTTCATCCTTCACCATTGAATCTTTCAAATAAAATCCAGACCCTTACCTGCTGCCACATCACAAATATGTTGTTGGGGATCTATAAATACAACTTCTTTCCATAGGAAAGGAATCCCAACTTTGTACAATCTTACTCTACATAAATAGAATTAGAAGCAATCAAGCAATTAAGAAATAGCAATAGAAAATCACTTTAGATTAGCAATCATATAGCAATCATGGCTTTTCATTTAGCTGCATCTTAGTTTATAGTAGTTGTTTTATCATTTTCATGTCAATTTCATCTACAGTATCATCACCATATCATTTAGCAATCATCATATAGAATTAGTTTCCTGCATTTACAATGTCTCATTCTCTAGATTTTCAATTTAATAGTCATAGTGATTTAATAAATCTTTGGAGATAGAGAGCAATAGGATGCTTTTAAGAGATTTCCTGCTTTAGTTAGTTTAATTGTTGTTTAAATCTCTTGATACAATGTCTTATTAAGTGTGTTTTTTATTCATTTACGCATATTTTACTCACATAAATTGGCACCCACCGTGGGGCCCAAAAACCCCATTTTTAAAATCTTTTTTTTTGAAAAGTATGTTCGCAGGTTTTTCACGTGTTTTGTTTTAGCACGATCAAGAGTTTTTACGGTGCATACGATAGATATTTTAGCGCATCCAAGTATTGTTTTGGTGCATTCAATAGATATTTTGGTGAATACGACCATTGTTATGGTGCATCCAATAATCTATTTTCACCAATCAGGGGGTTTTCTTTCAACGTATTGACCTTTTCTTTTAGCACATTCATCAATTTCTATAGTGCATAGAACTGTTACTTTAGCGCATTGATATACTATGTTAGTGCATCTAATGATTGTTATGGCGCATCTGACTATTTTACAGAATTTTGAAAAATTCGAGAATTAATCACTGTTTTCTTTGTTGTGCAATATACGCTTGTCAAAGACAATTGTTGGAAACATTTACGCCAGTCAAAGACAAAAATTTACAAATTACTAATGGTGTTTTTGTAGGGATTTAATTTCATTATTGCTTTTCCTTTGGTTAAGATAGTTCATCTAGCTTAATTAAAGAAATAGTTTGAACCCCATGTCTATTGTGTTTCAAAAAAAATAAGCTTATGCTCTGCCCTTAAATGGGTGATCAGAATGCTAGACTTGCTATCCTGCTTTATTAACACCTTTAGAAGGCCTGCCGTAGTGGGAAAAAGTACTCATCCTATGGGAATGACCTAAGTGGGAACAACCAAAGCCAAGTTTTCCAACCCACTATAAAACAAAAGTGAATCTAGGGAAACCCACATTCACCAGAAGTGTGCAAGATAACCATCCCCAAAATCTTTGTTCTAAAGCTTGGGAGGTCTCTTGAGGGAATTTATCATTTTTCGCTCTGAAAAGATGCCCTTTCTACGAAATTTAGTGTAGAATTTTCCCCCAAGACACTCACCATATAACTATCAGAGACCCTGGCCAAAAGTGGAGGATTCAACTTTGGTTAAGACTCAGGAAAGGAAAAAACATAGGCACCCTCTAGGGGGTGACAGGGTTGTGTGAGCTAACATAGTTGCAAGCTATGGGTTGTGATATTCTAAGTGACCTACTTGACAATTAGAAAAGTGCTTGAACTGTCTTTATTTGTGTCAAACCAATGGAAATTGAAAGAATCAGACCTGATTCTAGAATACACACTCTTTGTTTAATGTGTAGTGTTGAAAACAATGTTTACAAACTTGCTATTGTGTGTGTAAAATAATTTCCGAAGGTATCATCCAATTAGATCATCAAATTCCAAGATTTACAAGCAAAACAACCCTCCAAAATATTCATTGTTTAGAAAATTACACCTTGGAATCAATCCTTTTACTGAGAAAAAGCAGAAAAAATGGACAAAACTATGAACATACTGACCACTTCCAGTTTAGCGCAACCAAACTCTATTTTAGAGCATCTACTTTGTTTAACCAGTGCATCAAAACTCTATTTCAGTGCATCTGTCTTGTTTTGTAGCTCATATACACCCAGTCTATCAGCACATTTACCCAGTATTTTATCGCAACCAACCTCTATTTCAGTGCATCTACCTAGTTTTTTAGTGCATCTGCCCTATTTTACAGTGCATATACCTAGTTTACCAGCGCATTTACACTCTTTTTTAGTGTATCTAAGGTCTGTTATAGCGCATCCACATAATAAAAAACCAGAGGGTTATTTTTACCTCCTACCAGATAGTTGACATCAAAATTTAGATCTTTACCAAAACAAAAATATTTTCTTAGTCAAACTAGTGTCTTAAACTTGGAAAAATAGGACCTTACAAGTCAAACTCTTCCAAATTAAACCAAGATCTTACACTTTTAAAGTGCCTTATCATCAAACACAACTCTTGATTATTAAGTTAAGTTTCCTTATCAGGATCAGTCATCCTACAATCATGAAACGAAATGGTATAAAAAGAGAAAATATAACTTAGTCTCATTAATAGAATTTATCATTCTATTTGACTTAGTTATCATCCTTGGCACTACTTCACAAAAAGATCAAAGTTTAGTGAAAACCCCAACACTTGTATGCCCATTCTAACAAGGTTACAAAGACAAAAAATCATAGAAAAAGAGATTGAATCTCTAAATACCATGGTTGAAGAAAATCCATTTCATAGATTCAATCGATCTGAACCTAAACAAATTACTTAAGAGGACATCCAAACTGCACAACAAGATCCTAACTTCCACCAATTCATGAAGAAATTTTTGGAAAAGGATGGAGAAAAATACCTTTTAATGCTAGTTGAACTAGGTGCAAAACTTCCAAAGGACTTTGAAAATAATCGATTAAAGGAAACACCTATAAGAGTTGAAACTAAACCACAAAACATAGATCAAGTGGTTGCCCTAACACATCAAATGTAAAACTTACAAAAACAACTTCATGATATGCAAAAAGGGACCACTAAAAGGTACTCATTACAGGACATTTGTCCCTATCCTTTTGATCCAAGTGTGGACATGATACCATTTCTTAGACATTGTGAATTCCCAAAATATGATAAATACAATAAAAAAATTGATCCAATAAATCATGTGAGGGAATTTATAACCATGAGTTTAGAATTTGCACAAGAGGAAACTTATTTGATGAGGTTGTTTCCAAGAAGCTTAGGAGGTCAATGTATGGAATGGTTCTCTAAACTGTAACCAAGAATTCGATCCTTTGAGGAACTAGTCAACAAGTTTATCTCACAATACTCCTATAATATTCAACATCAGATAACAATAAAGGATCTTTATAACACAAAAAAAAAAAAAAGGGGAAACATTCCTTTCATTTCTACAATGATGGTGAAGGTTGTTTGCTAGGTATCCTCATTCCATACCTAAAGAGGAAAAGATGGAACTATTCATTGACAACTTAACTAATGAGATGAGCTACAGGCTTGAACTACAATGCCCACCTACATTTGAGAAAGTGATTGAAAATGGGCTCAAGATCGAAGAAGCCTTGGTCAAGAGAGGGGTAATAAAAAACTACAATGAAGGATCAAATAATACAAACTCCTCGAATCACTACAACAACAATGATAAACCAAAGTTTCAGAAAAAGAATAGAAATACTGGTAACAATGATGCTGCAAATGAAACGCAAAATGCTAAACCAATATTTAATTTGACAACAACTACTTGAAAGACTAATCAAAATAATTACCAAAACATCAATCAAATTTTCAATAAAAACAACAATCCGAACAATGGTGAATCTAAACCACAATCATATCAAAAACCATCAAATTGAAGAAGATTCACACCATTGGGACAAACACTAGAATCAGTAATGAGAGAACTTCTTACACATAGACTTATCACATTACCTAAAGCAAGAAATTAGGAACCAAAGGTAAAGCCATCTTGGTGGAATGATGCAAACAACTGTGACTTTCATAAAAACAAAGGACACAAAACAAGCAATGGTATGCAATTGAAGCATCTAGTACAAGATTTGATTGACAACAAGACAATATTTGTAGAAGGACATCAAACAAAAAAATGATCGTAGTGCATTTAAAAATCCTTTACCAAATTATGAAAAGGGAGAATCTTCTTCTGCAAACAGTAAGGGTAAAAATGTAAACTACATTTATGACAACACTATTCTTTGTATTTCTACAGTTGAGAATAATGGTGCTGCTAATAATCAAATTGATAATGTTGGAATCAATGACATCATACTAATAGATCTGATCCCAAACATGGTTACATCCAACAATCAGATTAATGTCATAAAAATCAGGGAAAAGCAAGATTATCAACTAGTTAACGTGACGACAAGGGGGCAATCCAAGGTAATATTGAAAGGAGTTTCATCTAAAACCATTTTTTCCCCTTCGAATCAATACAACATAGTCGATCAACTATAGAAAATACTTACACAAATATCACTTTTAGACCTCCTTAAAATCTCACCATCTCATAAGGAGGTTTTGGAACAAGCTCTTGTGGCCACAACAGTGCCCAATAATCTGGATGTTTTCCAATTCCAGGCTATGGTGGGACACTTAACCACGCCTCACTGCCTATCATTTTTGAACAAGATGATGTATCACTTACTCATCCGCACAATGTTGCCCTTCATATTGAATTCTTAATCCACAAACACTGTGTTAAATGTGTCCTAATAGATGGTGGAGCTGGTTTAAACATTTGCACTTTAAAACTAATATGTGCACTAGGATATTTTGATAATGCTATTGATGCTAGAAGGAAAATCACAATAAAAGCCTATGATGAAGAAGAGATATCCTCCAAGGGATTGATCGTGCTGCCTATTCAAGTAGGACCAATTGTGAAGAATATAGTTTTTCAAGTGTTAGATAAAGAGCTAACATATAATATACTCTTGGGACATCCGTGGATTCACGAAATGCAAGCAGTTCCTTCAACTTATCATCAGTGCTTAAAGTTTCTTGTCAATGGATAAGAAGTCACTATTTCAGCTGACTACAACAATCCCCAATCTTGTAACACACTTAAAACAACTCAAGACACTTTGGTGCCCCATAATAGGGAAGCAAACACTTCTAGTTCATCCAACAGTGAAAGGAAACTAAACGTTGTATCTAAATGGGTTGAGAAAAAGGACCAGTCAAAAGAGACAAGTGTTGCTAACTCCACTCCATCAAACAATGAAGGTCAACTAGATTCTCTATCACAACAATTCAAAGAAAAGATCCAGTTGAAAGATAGAGGCATGGGAGAGTATTCCATTGAACAACCTTTATGTTTTTCACAAGTACTGCCATCTCCAAGATCATATGGGCAGCCATCAACATTAACACAACAATCATCACAACCTACCATGGTTTTAGATGATGGATTTGTAAAGGCAGGTACTTTAGAAGATGAATCTAAAGATAAGGCCATCCTCAATTGGCTCTACAAAGATGAGGAAGAATCTACATCGACAACTATCAACATAAAGACAGATCAATATGGAAAGGGAAAAAAATATTAGAGAAAATGGGGTATGAAGGACAAGGACCTATTGGAAAAATAAAAGAAGGCATTGTAGAACCCATTCAACCTTTCACACTTCATTCAAAGGACAAAACAAGATTGGGTTATATAGAGGAAACAAATGAAGAAAACACTCATAGAGTTGTTGAAAGAATCCTTCAAATGCAAGATAGATCTAAAATAGATTCTAAAGAGTATGAGTGGGATTCTTTATCAGAAGCATCATACAAGGACATACCAATTGATGTCATAAAAAATTATGCACCCACATGTGAGGAGGGACAAAGCTTAGGGACTAGACCCCTTGTATTTGGATCACAAAAAATCGATGACTCAAGTGAGGATGGACAGATATCAAGTGAGATAGATGACTTGGAGGAGAGTAATATCAGAGACCTTGACATCGCTATTGACAACCTTGATAACATAGCTATCAAAACCCTCACTGTCATTGACCTTAGCCAATCTGATGACCTTTTACCATTAATACATCCTAAACTTATCGACTGGGAACCAACTATACCTATCAATGTACGTATCTTTGCAAATAATGATGCGATCGTTAATTTCCTTTGTTGTGAAAAACCTGACACAAGTTCTAATCATAAATCTCATAATGATGCTTTGAGGTAGGAGGGTGTCAAATCTTTTAGTTGCAAAAATGAAAACAGGAATAATGGATCTAATGGTGAAGACCATTTAATGGCAACATTAGATCTCAAAAAAGTAAAAATAAAGAATGCATCTAACAGTGAAAACCTCTTTGAGGCACCAAAGGATGGGAGATTTGACACCCTTTAAGAACACTATCATGAAAGATCATCAGTGTTGGTGGAGCCTACATAGTCTATCAATCTTGGCACAACAAAAAAAGCAAAAACTCTACATCTGGAAGCATCTATGACTAAACAAGAAAAGCTTGAATTCATCAAGTTCTTTGAGGACAGACACATTAACTTTGCTTGGTCTTACTCTGATATGCCAGGTTTAGATCCAGATCTTTTAATGCATCATTTATCTCTACCATGTGGAATAAAACCTATGAAACAAAAACTAAGGAAAATGCATCCGCATATCGCCTTGCTGGTAAAAGCAGAACTGAAGTTGTTAGATGTCAGATTCATTAGATCTATTGATTAAACTGAGTGGATTTCTAATATTGTACCTGTTTCTAAACCAGATAGTATTATCAAAATATGTACTGACTTTAGAGATCTCAACAAGGCATGCCCAAAGGACGATTTTCCTTTACTAAACATTGACATTATTTTTTACTTAACAACAGGACACACCATGTTATCACTAATGGTTGGCTTCTCAAGTTACAACCAAATCAAAATAGCACTAGAGGATCAGGAGAAAACAACATTCACATGTCCATGGGGAACATTCTATTGGAATGCCATGCCCTTTGGGTTGAAAAATGCAGGTGCCACATATCAGCGAGCAATGACCACCATTTTCCATGACATGATGCATACCTTTATGGAGGATTATGTGGATGATATATTAGCAAATTCATATACCAGGGAAGGACATCTAGAGATCCTAGAAAAAATATTTACCAGATTAGAGAAGTTCAAAGTCAAATTAAATCCTAAGAAATATGTGTTTGGTGTTACATTAGCAAAGCTTCTAGGATACATAGTTTCAGAAAAGGGTATCGAAGTGGATCCTTCCAAGGTCAAGGCTATAATGGAAATGTTTCCACTGAAGAATATTAGTCAACTATGGTCTCTACAGGGCAGACTACAATCAATCAGGAGGTTTATCTCCCAATTAGCAAACAAAAGTCATCCCTTCAATCATTTGATATATAAGAATGTCTCTTTCAAATGGGATCAAGGATGTGAAACAACTTTCAATCAGATAAAGCAATATCTGATGTCACCCCCCATATTGATTCCACCTATAGAAGATAGACCATTATTACTATACATTGCAACAACTAAAATTTCTTTGGGAGCTCTATTAGCACAGGAAGATCCTGCGAGGAAGGAACATGCTATCTATTATATCAGAAGGACTTTAAATGGTTATGAGATAAATTACACCTTCATTGAGAAAGCTTGTTTGGTGGTGGTATTCGCTACTCAGCAGATGCGGCATTACATGTTAACCCACACAATCAAACTCATAGTGGAGATGGATCCATTAAAGTATTTACTCAGCAAGGCTGCCCTAACAGGAAGACTAGCCAAGTGGGCCATGATCTTGAGTGAATTTGATATCCAGTATGTGGATCGAATAGCCATCAAGGGTCAAGTGATAGTTGATCAGTTAGCTAAAGCTCCACTACCAAATGATCATCCAATGAACATTGAGTTTCCTAATGCAGACATTCTTACTATGACAACACAACAATGGATGCTTTATTTTGATGGGTCCTACACACAACATGGGTCGGGTGCGGGAATTCTATTTGTTACACCTCAAGGACATACCATCCCTAAGTCCTATAGTCATGTTTCCATGTACAAATAACATAGCTGAATATGAGGCATTAATCATTGGCATCAAAGTGGTAGTTGAATGGAAGATCACAAAGCTACAAATATATGGAGATTCACAACTAGTCATTTATCAGGTAAATGATGAATATCAGACAAAAGATGAGAAATTGATTTCGTATAAGAAAATGGTGGATGATTTCAAAAAGTACTTTGTGGATATAAAGTTTGAACAGATTCCAAGGGCAGAAAACAAAGCTGTTGATGCTATGGCAACAATTGCTTCTCCCTTACAGATGCCAAAAAAGCAAGGTCGTTATGAGTTTATGGTGGAACAAGTGTCTAACCCTGCTTATGATAATCCTAAATCTCAAACCACATGCCATTTAGTTGATGTTGAATCCTCAATTTATGGCAAGACCTACGCTTACCTAAAAGACAATATTCTTCCTTCCGATCTTTCCAAAAACCAAAAACGCAACTTCATCTGCCAAACCACATGACATACTTTAATTGCTGACATACTTTACCGTTGAGGTCTAGATGGTACTCTTCTTCAGTTTCTAGAACATAACGAGTCTGAGATAGCTTTACATGAGGTTCATGAAGGTATTCATGGAACTCATTCAAGCAAATTAACCCTAGAGAAGAAACTCCTTCGTTTGGGGTATTACTGGCCGAACATGGAGGAGTCTTTTCAGTTTGTTAAGAAGTGTCTAAAATTTCAAATACATGGTAACCTAATCCATGCACCAGCGCAAGAATTGCAACCGTCACTTCAACATGGCCTTTTTGTCAATGGGGACTGGACCTGGTAGGAAAGATTAATCCGTCTTCATCCAATGGACACAAATTTATAATCACAACAACATAGTACTTTACAAAGTGGATAGAAGCGGTTCCCTTAACAATAATCACTAGAAAATGGATTTATTCTTTCATATCGAATTGCCTCATCTATAGGTATGGAATTCCTAAGTCCATTGTCACAGACAATGGTAGACCTTTTAAGAATCAGGATGTTTAGGAATTGTGTGAGAGGTTTCATATCCAACATCATTTTTCAACCCCATACTATCCTCAAGGAAATGTCCAAGTAGAGGCCTCAAACAAAAATATTATGAAAATACTGAAGAAGACTGTCAATGATGTTGGACGAAATTGACACATTCAATTGAACCCTGCTCTCTGGGCATATCGAACTAGCATCAGAACACCTATAGGAGCTACACCATATGCCTTGGTGTATGGATCAGAGGCCATACTACCTATTGAGGTTGAGATACCATCAATCTGTGTGTCACTGAAGGGAATTATTTCAGATGAGGATTATAGAGTGTCTAGACTTCAAGAGCTGGAACTATTGGATGAATGTCGTCAACAAGTTGTGAACCATTTGAAGGCATATCAACAGAGGATGTCCAGAAGCTACAATCACGGAGTAAAACCTAGAACATTTCAGGTTGGTGACTTGGTCTTAAAGGAAAACCCTCAAAATCAACAAGACAGAGAAAAGAAAGGGAATTTTGAACCTAACTGGCTAGGTCCCTTTGTTGTCATATCAGTCTATGGATCTGGAGCCTATTAGTTGTCTACACCTGAAGGGGATTTGTTCGATGAACCTATCAATAGTCTCCATCTCAGGAAATTCTATACCTGAATCATCTAGTGCATGGTTAAAATGGTCGCCTTGATGAAAACCTAGCAAATAGGTGTCTTGGTGATAGAAAAATACAAAAAATTAGAAAACAAAAAATACAAAAAATTACTAGAAAAAAAAATACAAATAATTCGAGGAGAAAGCAGAAAAATACAAAAAAGTGAAAAAGAGAAAAATACAAAAAAAAATCATAAAATCTAAAAAAGTGCAATAAAAACACGTAGTGAAAACATAGAAACAGGAACTACTTGTGATTTAAACTAGCTTTTCCATCTATTAGATGCATGTCTTGATTGTTCACTTTCGCCATCATTTTCGCCTATCATTGAAGGGAAACATCATGTACATATCCTGGCAAAGTGGTCGTGTCTCACCCTAGCTTGGGGGAAAAATCCTGAACTCACTGGGGGCAATAACTTTGAGCTTAAACAAATGGAAAACAATAGTATGAAAATGCAGCAAACACAATGATCATGGTGAAACTAAACATTGAACATACATCAAACATCAAAACATTTTAGAAAATCAACCATCCACATCAAAACAGCTAAAATCAAATCAATCAAAACAACTCTAGATGGATGATATTCTTTTGAATCATGATTTTATCGCTTTAGCTTGAATGTTCAAATGTTGTACTTTGATTGTTGTTATCATTTCTTTGGAGCAACTCGATGATGTATTGAACTAGAGAAGCTAGGAAGGAGAATGGTATTTTCTTTGTCTACTGTCTATGAATTGATCATTATTATTGTGTGAATTTTTGCGGGACGTTCTCTACAAAGTATCACTGATGACATTCTAAATTCACATAAGAAAATGATTGATTCTTGTCTATTTATGCAAGAAATTCTCAGGTCATCTCGATTTAATTACACCTAGATGCTTGTGTTAACTTGCAATATCAAAAATCATGAAAGTAGTACTTAAGTCATCATTGGTCTACATTATATCATTGATGCTTGTACCCACTTTCAACATTTTAAAGGCTCAATGATGATAAAAAAGCATGATAAATGGACTGTTAAGATGACAACTTGGCATATGAGGTTTTGCATGGTTAAATTAGATTGCATTTATGTTAGTTTGCATCTACAGAGTAATTTGTACCAAAGACTATTGGGAAATTCAAAAATGATGTTATCTTTTATCATTAAAGGATTGAGTATACTTGACATTAACAAAAACATTATCATTATCATGTAACTGCATAATCATTTGCATTGCAAGCTTGGGAAAGCATTATTATAACATCTTATCATTCATACATTCGATCATATATTTGCATTTATCATATCACATTTTTCATTTGTGCATCACATCATCAAATTGCATAAGAAAATATCAAAAACAAATCATCTACATAGTTACATTGTCATTAACATTATCATATCATCCATTATACATTAGAAGTGTCATCATATTTGATCATTCATTCATCCATTCATTACATCATAATTTGCATTTGAAATACCAAAAAAATAAAATGCATCATATCCCATTTGCATCATCATGTCATATATCATAGAAACATCATATTTAGAATCATACATATAGTTGCATGATCATATCATTCATGTATGGACATTATCACACATCTATCGATCCATGCAAATAGTACGAGCACCATGCATCCATATATCATCATTATAAGCATAATCACATTTAACATCATAAATAAAACATCATAAAATCATAGCATGTTATCATGATCATAAATTGCATCCATAACATAATCATATAAATCACACATGGCATATAGAACAAGAAATTAAATGCATCCATCATAGGCATTCATCATAGGCATCCATCATAGAATCATATAGAACACATATAGATCAATAAATCCGTCGCATAAAATCATAATGTCAAGTATACAATGATGTTTGAAATGTAAAGAGATACAACATCAAAATGGTTGTGAATAAAAAAAATCAGATTATACATCATGTCTCAAAATATATCATGGAATCCAATCATGGATCTATGTGGTGCTAGCCCCAGACGGTGCTGGCATCACTGGCATAGTGCCTTCCCCACCAAACGTACTAGGATCTCTCAAATCTCTCGGTAGAGGCTATGTCACACCCCCACTAATAGTCCTGGGATGAGTCCTGCCCGATCGAGACTGAGCATAACTAAATCTTTGCTCTGCATGAACTACATCATGGTATCAGCCTCTATAATACTCAACCTATCTACCCACATGGAGAACCTCTCTCATATAATCAGCTACAAAGGTACCATCGGCTAATCTTTGCAATCTATCAGCCAATCCCTAAGCCTTCTTTGTAGTCCATCTAGCTACATCTCTCTCTGCTATCAAAGAGGTTATTTGTGTCTGTGCAGTTGTCAAATGTGCCTGTACCTGTGAGAGAGCCTGTGCATGAGCCTATGCCTGTGTCTACATCTACATGAGTCTGGACTAGTAACCCCTGTGCCTATGCTAGCTGACCCTATAATGTCTGCACCTAAACCTATAGGCTAGCAATCTGAGTCTGCTGATGTTGGGAGGGTACACTAATCTGCACATGCTGCTCTACTAAAGCTACTAGTGATTGCCTCTTACGAGGCACCCTAAAGTCACTAACATCAAATGTCAGGCCTCCTCCGCCCTCATCTCCTCCATCATTCCCATCTTTGTGTCCATCTCCATCTCCCTCATCATCATCACTACTCTCCACATCCTCTGACTCCTCCTCATCTCCCTCATCTCTCCTCTATTGGCACCCGTGTGCAACTGCCATCTCCTCCTCACCTAGTATTGGCACTGGCTCATCTAGAACGAAGATCCATGGGAATGGATGTAGAACAAGGTATTGTGCATAATCCGCGATAATCGGAGCCTTGATGATATCAGGATGGATCTCCCAAATAAAGGGTTGTAAACCCTGATACTCTTGCACTGCAACATCATACGATAGGTCTGGTCCCCACTTAACAACATCTACCTGATGTCAGGCATAATGTGCAACACCTTGGGGCATGCCCTGTACAATGCCATAATGTCTAAGTGCCCTCCTCAACAAAAATATTTCAATGACGAAACATGTCCTACCAATCAAGTACATGGACTGGCATAAGTATGGCATTTATGTATCATCCTCTGGCCAACACTCACAATCAAGATAGGGCCGCCATGTAACTACCTCTACATCATCAAGGACTCTCCTCCAATGCTCCAATTTTCCCAGTCTAGGTTGAGCAAGTGGACCTGTAAATGCGTGAATGTATGGCCTCATGGCGGGTCGTTGTCTGACTGTAACTGGATGAGTAACCACTATATGCTCCCACACCCACACCTGAAGTAATGTAACTCCTGAAGACAAACTGGATCCTCCAAGGTAGACCACCTGATGCAAATCGTGGTATAGGTGGGAAAGCATGCACATACCCTAGGCATATCTAGTACCATGGATGATCATACTCTCCAAGATACGACCCCACCCAACTGAAATTCCCTTTGACCTGCGATTAGGACAAAGGAATCCTCCAATGAAACCAACAAGTACTGATGGAAAAGTAGCATAGGTATCAACCATCTCTCACCATGGAATCTCATATCCACAAATTGTCTCATCCTGAAACACTTGGCGCAATGCATCAGTCCCACCTTGCATAGATGAATCATAAATAACCAACTCCCCAACAACAGGTATCCGCAAGATCTTCCATACATCCTCAAGAGTCATTTTCATCTCTCCGATAGGAAGGTGGAAGGTATTGTGCTCACTATGCCACCTATCTGCTAAGGTTGTCAATAGTCCCTGATTAATCCTAATTTGGGGCATATCTAGAAGAGAGGACAAACCACATTGTGTGATAATTGTTGTCTCAGGCTGCGCTAGTTGCGGTATGAAATCAAATTTCCTAGGAAACTGCTCTCAGATCTGTAAGTTCGTCAATGACTCCTATCATCACAGAATATTGAAAGTCAGTAATCTTTGTCAATTAATCAAACAACAATCAACCTATCAAATCTAATCAGCTCTGGTGAGACTTTGATCAAATCTCATGAGCAACTATCATTGAACCTCACCTATCATGAGGTCCATCATCAAACTATCATTGAACCTCACCTATCATGAGGCCAATCATCAAACTATCATTGAACCTCACCTATCATGAGGTCAATCATCAATCTATTACTGCACCTCACCTATCATGAGGTCAATTAATCAAATCAACCTCGCTTATCATGAGGTTTATCAATCAAACTATAATTATTCCTCGCCTATCATGAGGATAATTATCATCAATCAATCATCAAACCTCGCCTATCATGAGGTTGATCATCATCTAACCTATCAAGATCATCAATCTGCATCAACTAAAAAGGTTGACGTTATCAAAAATTATCAAAATCAGGGAGTTTATTGACAAATTTCATCATTTTGACTTCAATGTGCTAAAACAGATATTCAATGCGCTAGAGAAGTCAATGTACCATTCAAAATCTTCAATGCACCAAAATAGGTGGTCATTGCACTGACTTAGTCGATATGCCATTTTGGGAACTTTATGTGTTGTTTCAAGCAACCAATGCGCTAAACTAATCGATGCGCCATTTCAGGCAGTCAATGCACTAAACTAGGTGGTCAACACGCCGAGTCGATCAATGTGCTAATCTAGCCTACGTATGTGATAAATTATCTATCCAATGCACTAAATTGTCTATGTGCTAATTAATCCTATCAATGTGCTAAAACAATTGACCTATGCACTATTTCTATGAATGTGCACTACAGAGTACCAATGCACTACATCGACATGTCTATGCGCTAAAAGAAATAAAACTGATTTCAAAAAGAAAAATGTGCAAAAATTGAAATGCACAAAATACAAGGAGGTTTCTAGGGTACATACTGGAGGTCCATACACAGTCGGGCAGTTGTGTCATCGCACGCGCTCGAAACGGTGAGTATGGTATGGGATGGACATTTTGCTCCAAATTTCTCAAAATCACTCTCTCTCAAATTTCAAAATCACAAAGTGCACAAATGAATTCTAAATCCACCTTTTTAGCTTTTTAATAGAGTGATTAAGAGGGATTTTGGTGGGATTTATTTAATTTACCTTCCAGGGCATTTTTCACATTATTTTTCCAGATATCAATCATTTCATCATCAAATTATCATCGAATCATCAAAAAGTAATAAAAATTTTAAAATTTCTAAAAATAAAAAAATCCAAAAAAAAAAATTCATCGATTTATCTCCCGAGGGGGCATATATGCATCATCATCTGAAAATCAACATCTGGTGCATACTGAAAAATTTTCGTCAGTACTAGCAGCAGCACCAAAATTTTCTTTGAAGCAATGCATGAACACATCACTTCAAAGAGGGGAAAAATATATACACCTAAAAATGGTCTGGTTAACTAATTAATTAAATACGATTTATTTGATTAATTAACCCTTCTATTTTCATCTACTATTAAATAAATAGAAATATTTATTTGTATAGTTCACTTCTAATTCTTCTATCTTTATCATATTATTTCATCTTAATTAAATAAACGAATTTAATACTTTGTTTTATTTAATTATCTACTTCTTCTATAATTATCTATTTAATTCTTCTATCTTAATCACATCATTCTATCTAAATTAAATAAGCAAGTTTCATACTTTGTTTTATTTAATTACCATATTTCTTCCATGTTTATTTAATAAACAAATTTCTATAGTTTGTTTTATTGAATTAAATATCCTCTTTTGCTAATTTGAATAAATCCAAATATTCAATTAAGGCATATATCTATAGTTATTTCCTCTTTTCACTCATCATATCCACCTACCAAATTAGATATGAAATATCTAATTAATTCAACTCGGCCTTCATGGATAAATTTGGAGATAAATTTAAGACAAATTATAGGCAAACTTCTTCATCTTCTTCCATTGATCATTCCTATCCTCTAGCTGAATGTTTTTGTGGGGAGGAACAAATTTCCATAATCTTCTCAAGCTTCTGCATCCTTCACCATTGAATCTTTCAAATAAAATCTAGACCTTTACCTGTTGCCACATCACAAATATGCTGCCAGGAATCTATAAATACACCTTCTTTCCATAGGAAAAGGATTGCAACTTTGGGCAATATTACTCTGCAGACATAGCATTAGAAGCAATCAAGCAATTAAGCAATAACAATAGCAAATCACTTTAGATTAGCAATCATATAGCAATCATGGCTTTTCATTTAGCTGCATCTTAGTTTACAGTAGTTGTTTTATCATTTTCATGTCAATTTCATCTACAATATCATCACCATATCATTTAGCAATCATCATATAGGATTAGTTTCCTGCATTTTGCAATGTCTCATTCTCTAGATTGTCATTTTAATAGTCACAATGCTTAACAATCTAAGAGCCACAGTGATTTAATAAATCTTTGGAGATAGAGAGCAATATGACACTTTTAAGAGATTTCCTACTTTAATTAGTTTAATTGTTGTTTAAATCTCTTAACACAATTTCTTATTAGGTGTGTTTGTCATTCATTTACGCATATTTTACTCACACAATTCATATTTGAAGTAACACCAGAAATCAGAATGGCCCTAGATGGAAGAAGTTTTAATACATATCTAGAACTAGTTACTTTGGCTTGCCAAATTGAAAACCAATCTTGGTGGAAACTAGAGAAGATAAAATAAAACAAGGAAATGGAGAAATATATATTGGAAGTGGAACAACTAAGACTCTAATAGGGTATTATGAAAAATAAGATATTTTGGCATAGAGACCTAATATCTGGTGCACCTATTGTGTACATGGAAATCACTTAAGAAGTGAATGCCCAAAGGGAATAGGAGAAAAGAAAGCAAACACACTAAGGGTAGATCTAAGGGCACTACCTAAGAAGATGAACTCAATCTACTGTGGAACTTGTAGAGAATGGGACAATCATGAAACAAAATATTTTTCATCACAATTATTTCAATTAAGAGAAGATCCAAATGTAGCAAACCATAATGACCAACAAAGGTTGGCATGTGCCAAAGGTTTGGGAAAAATACTACTTTACCTACAAGATTATAGATATAAAGTATTGAAATGGAAAAACTAGAGAAATATAAATGCCCTATTGAACCAATAGAATCAGGGACCATATAATAATATGGGCTAGTTTCGAGGAGAGAGAGGCCAAGGTAGAGGAATATAAAGGCAAATAGATGCCATCTACTTCAATTGCACTGAGGACACTTCACAACAAAATATTGGGGTGATAAGAAGAAGCCATGTGGATTCTACAGAAGCATAGAGCATGATATATTCAATTCGGACAAAGCCCAAACCTATTATAAGAATTTGACATCGCAATCAAAAAGTGATGAGCTCCAAAATTTAAATATAGCTAGAAGGGCAAGAATATTAAGGAAAATACCAAAGGAACTAGAGGAAACTAATAGGAGATGCCAAAAAGCATAATGAATCACTAGTGACATTGCTACGGCTAGTGGCTCAGAAGAACATCACACCTATATAGGAGCAAACAATAAAAAGAAAAAAAAAGTAGCAATAGTTAGTGTTACCAATTTTTCACCACAACTCAATTGGTGGAACTGGCTAAACATTATTATATCTTAAGGTGAAATTATAGATTGTGTTTAAGTGTTGTTTTGCATCATGTTCATTGTTTGTCAAGTGACAACTATGCATTTAAAAGAGAATCAGAGTTGTAGAGATGCTATTCAGATGTTCCAAAATTAAATGAAGTACATAATTGAGCATATAAACAACAAAGCATTTCAGATGTTTCCTTTATTTCATGAAAAGATTCATATTTACATGGCTTCATTTGATTGCAAGAATCCAAATGATATTACAACATTGCATTGAAAGGCATTTTCTTTTCAAATGAAAAGCATAAAGATGAAATCAGATATCCACACAAGTCATGGATGTATCTATCACAGTGCATAACTAATAGCACACTACACTATGGAAGATGCAAAAGACAAAATCATATAACTAACAACATAATCATCATTGCCTGATTATCGATGGTCGATGTTGAATGGTGCATCTTTGTTTGCTCGAGCTCCAATTGACCTGTAAGAGAAAAGAGGGGGATTTCAAAGGCTCTGATTATGAAGACACCTATATGAGTCACCAACAATAGTGCAACCTACTATCAATCATACACTGAAACAATAAAAAAAGTATAGAAGAAATGAGTTGAAGGAGAAACATCAACGTGGTCATCATATCTTGTTTTTATGCTAACATTGTTTGTTTCCTTGTGTAGGTATAGGTAAAATCATGATGTTGATTATTGTTTGAAGACCAAGCATGTGGAGAAAAATGGGCTCCCACAAGGGTAGAGCTCGGCATGCTGCCCTATTCATTATAAGTGGGTTGATAAAGAGATAGTGATTACATCATATATTCATCAAAAGGAAATGATATACAACTGAAAGAGTTAAGCATAGTTATTAATCGAGCTACTAGACCAACTGTGCATTCATAACAATCAGGTGGATACTTTTTGAATGCTACAGGTGAATAGTGAGTTTAACTCGCTCAATTAATTCAACTGAGTACATTTATATCAAACATTATTGTATGGTTCACGTTCTTTTACAATCAGTGTTTTTTGTTCATCATGATCATATATCAGGTTCAGTTCATCAGTGTTCTTTTTCATAGCCAAGGACAGTGAACAGGCATACATTATGCCTTAATGAAGAGATTTGTTTTAATTCTCATCTTAGAAGAAATTTTCTTTTATGGAACTTGTTAAGTGGAGCATAAAAATGCATGAAGAGTTGCAAGTTGAAGCCCAAGAGTATGTGGACAGATATTGCATTCAAATGGCAATGAACAGTTAGTTCCAGTTTGGTTGATAAGTAAACACAGCATTAAGAATTACAAGGTGAGAAATGATCATTCCAGAAGGTGTTTCTAAGGTGTTAATCATGCACTGAGATAATCAAGTAAGATGCAGCCCTCAGAACTATAATGTTTCAGTTAAATTTTTTGCATAAGTCCAAGAATAAAATCAAGAAAAACAATCACCCTGAGTTTCTTCAAGAAAAATCAATAAGGAGACAACATCAAAGTGGCCCGAGGAATATAGATGCCACTCTTCTATCAGGGTACTTGTGGTCACAAAAAAAGAAACAAGCTCATAGTAGTTATCATTATCAAATGTGAAGTACAAAGACAAAAAGCAAGAGTTTGTTGTGTGGTGGAATAAAGGAAACCAAAAAAATATGTGTGCAAAGAAAAAACAACATGAAGTCGATATTTAAGTAATGCAAAATGCAAATACAAGAAGGTTTTAAATGAGCTTTTAGTTTTGTCGTATGGTGGTATAAAGGAAGTCGATATTTAAGTAATGCAAAAATCAAGTCGATATTTAAACAACATGAAGTCGATATTTAAGTAATGCAAAAATCAATAAGGAGACAACATCAAAGTGGCCCGAGGAATATAGATGCCACTCTTCTATCAGGGTACTTGTGGTCACAAAAAAAGAAACGAGCTCATAGCAGTTATCATTATCAAATGTGAAGTACAAAGACAAAAAGCAAGAGTTTGTTGTGTGGTGGAATAAAGGAAACCAAAAAATAATGTGTGCAAAGAAAAAACAACATGAAGTCGATATTTAAGTAATGCAAAATGCAAATACAAGAAGGTTTTAAATGAGCTTTTAGTTTTGTCGTATGGTGGTATACCTGTGTAACGAAATGACATAGATTTCTCTAGGTTTCTAAATGCCCCTATGGTGGGAATGTAAGAATTTGAATGACTAAAAGAAGCTTAGATTTTACACAATTATTGAAATTGCAGACTTTTCATATCACAAACAAGCTTGCATGGTGGGAGATTTATTCTATTATATCTTCAAAGAGTTACAAGTATCAAGCAAAATAGACATGAATAGATTTGGAAAAGATTCAGATTCACAAGATTCATTTCCAGAATAAGCAGGTTTACAAAAGCATGAGAGTTCAAAACATAGCATGTCAATGATTCCTGAAGTGTAAACAGAAGGCGCAAGAGGAACCTTTAGAATGCAGATATGTGAAAGTTTTAGGCAACGAGAAACCAAAGGAAAATCAAGTTTTTCAATGCAATACAAACAAGATGTGTGTATTCAGAATGCTATATACCCAGGAGAAGGTCTTGTCAAAGACAAAATTTATACAGCATTTCCATGAAGAAAGCTGAGAAAAGTGGAAATACCATGTGAATCGGGTCAGATTTTACACATACAATTTTGTTGTTCTCTCATATACTCACAATTGTTTTTAGATTTACATATGGAGATCATAGTTTTTAGAAAATACATGGGCCTCTAAATAAGTTCAGTGTTTCCTCATTACTGTCTGTTTACCACATTGGGGTTCCGAGTTGGTGTATAGATTCTCATTGTTTCAGCTACCCATATGGGTATTTTTTATCAGAGCAACAAAATAATTTGTTTTATCAACCCATATGAGGATTTTTAGAATTTGAAAATACAGTTTTAGTCAATTCTCATGATACCCATATGTGGGTTTTGTATAAAGCAGCAAGAATACAAAAATACGAATTTCCTTTGGTGGGTTGAGCTTCAAAAGTAGAGAATGCTAGTTTTCCTTCGATTTTCATGACACCCATGAAAGAATTTGTCTTCAAATGTGAGGGAGAAAGGAATTCCTATTTTGGGTCGAACCCAAAAGTTTTAAAAATGCATTTTTTGAGATACATATAGCCGCAGCCAGGGATATACTAGAGTCTCAAACCCCATGAAAATATCCAGTGCAAGCTCGTGTAGGGTGGCCAGTGAAGATAAAGAATACATAGATGACAAATATAAGCACATAAATGTAAAAAAAAATGCATTAGAGGTTGTCTTGGCCACAGCCATAAAGCCAGAATGAACTAAAATGAGAAGCCATAGAAGCATATTACCTTGTGCTCAGTAGAGAAAACAAGAACCCTTGAGCAAGTTCTTTCATGAAAGCTTCAGACAAAGCCCGAGTTCGTGCATATCGGCCAAGAAGAACAAAGCACAGGAAGGTAAAAGAAAGTCAGAAACATGAGCAGGCCACGGCCTTAATGGTCTTTCTTATTCCTTGAATGGAGTAAAGAATTACCATAACGTACAAATCAAGCTTACCCATTGAAGAGCTCGGCTATCTGAAGAAGAAGATGAAGTTTCTGGAGCACACGAGCTTAGACCAAGCTCCATCATGGTGGTGGCATGCTCTCTCAGGCAGAGCTCATTTTTTCCAAGTGTTGAATGCATAATGAAATCATTTTAGGGTTTCACTTGTTTTGTTCATGCCCTAATTCGAGCCAACATCATAATTGTCTAGAATATTCATGTTTATCAATAGCATGTGGGTTAATTCGAATTAGGGTTATTCTACATTGTAATTTATTCAAAAGTCTGAAGTTTAATATTTGAAGGGGGCCAAAAATTCATATGCCTAGGACAGCTATGTGTCAAGTCTTTAGGCTTGTATTTTATGCCTTAGAGAAATTTAGGGACTTGGATTTCCTTTATGTTAAAATTAGAGAAAAACAATGAGAATATAAATGTTGAATATGTTATGACCTAGGGGTGTTTTTGATCATTATCTATTTAGGGTCTATGTTTTAATTGATTTTAGAGAAATCAAGTGGAGATATTGATGTGAGGATGATATGTATTGATATTTTTATGATTTTTTAAGGAAAAAATCAAACATTGTAATGGAGAGATTAAGAATGTAATTCTTTTTGCAAAAGATTTTGCAATCTTTAATTGCAAAAATGGACGAATTATAAAATCTACAATCCTGTAAAGCAGAATCATAGAGCAATATTTTATAAATTGTTTTGTGATTTCTTGCTATTTTTAGCAGATTCATATTGACTTCTTCTCTTGCTCGGATTTGAGTCTCATCTTGGAGAGATAAGGTGTTTTTTTGGCTTTTAAAGCAAATTCAACCTATTTTTAGAGGCTTGACAGTTTGATCATAAAAGCAGTATGCTTTTTTCTGCTTTTATGCAATTTTTTAGACAGTTTGAAGCTTTTTTCCTTGAGCTTCTTTATGAGCTCAGATTAGGGTTTCTTGAGAGATATATTTTGAAAAAGACTTAGTATTTTTTCTCTCTCCTTCTCAGTTCATATTTCAGTTCCTGCCCATACACATTTTTGAGCTTGTGACCCTTTTGTACTCAGTTCAAACTTATTCACTCAATCAGTTTTAATAAAGCAGCATAATTCTCCTTCTCATTTCTGTCTCGGTTTTATAATAGCAATTTGATGTCTTTGTGGTTCAAATCAAAATCATTTTTTGTCTTGTTGTTGTAAGTTGTGTTTCAAAATTGCATAGTTTTAGGTTTCCTGTTGTATTTCATGTAGGAATCTTCATGCAAAATACTGATGGAAGTATGTGCCAATGGGATTGTGACATTCATTGTGATAAGAAAGCTATTGTGAGTGTCAATGTTTGAATTTCATACACATTTTTGAGCTTGTGATCCTTTTGTACTCAGTTTCAGATTATGGCTTTCTCCTTCAGTTGAATAAAGACATCATTCCTACTTCTCAATTCTATGTTTATTTGCAATTTTTAGTTTGATGTTATCTTGTGATTTCTATTTACAGAGTCCTTGTTATGTCCTAAGACTATAATTCTTGATGCAAAAAGTTCAAAATATAGGTTGCATGTTGTATTTCAAGTCAGGTCTTCATGCAAATTATTTGTGTATTAATTTTTCATGAGAGGTTGTGAGATATTGTGTTTTTCTGAAAGGTTGTTTGTGAGGAAGAGATGAGAATCATCATTAAATTATTATCAAGTCCTGAAGATCATTTTAGGTCATAGTTTTGCATTTTAGTAATCTTTTTATCCCTTTCCTCAGAAATTATTTAGAATAGGATCAATCATTCAGAGAACCACCTCACTCTGGAGATTCCTTCTTCGTTCAGATCACCCACATCTGAAGAAGGTTTCCATGTTTCAATAGATTGTTGAATCTTGCATTCAGCAAGGTGCAAATCTATTGAGCACAGTTAGCTGATAGGGAAAAAATACCGCAAATAATAGACATTTAACTACAAAAGAAGAAACCACTACAAACGAGGAAGAATTCTGCCCAACTAAGAAACATGACTAAATAATAGAACAAACAAAGAAAATTATCACAAACGAATAATGTCAAGAGGCATAAAAAATGACTTTTTTCTGAACAAGAGGTGGGAATATCGAAACAACTAATAAAAATGTCCCAATATTCCAATCTATTGGACAAACTAAAACAATTTTGCAAGTATTGGAACAAGCATAATAAAGCACCACAAATAAGAACTATAGGGAAGAATGATAGGCAATGGAAGACATGACCCATCATGATTATAGTTAGCATTGACCATAAGAAAATAACCAATGTAATGGTAAACTTAGGAACTAATATAAACATGCTCACAAAAAGGATGTGGAAACAAATAGGAAAACTTAAGCTTGAAAAAACACCCTGCAATATTAGTCTAGCAGATGGTACAAGGATAAAAACCTTGGGAACTTGGAAACAAGTAGAAGTAAGTGTTAGAGGAGTAAAATAAATTGTCAAATTTGAGGTATTTTCCATCAAATAAACATTTGATTCATTTAACGTATTGCTAGGACTAAGGTGGTTTATCAATGCAAATGAAATTTTAGACCCAAGAAAGGAAGAAATATCATTTATGGATGAGAACAAAATTATTCACATTCTACTAGGAAAAAACCCAAATGAATCATATACAGATGAAGTAAACACAAAAGAATACCAAACTTTGAGAGAAAAACATCTACATAATCTCACAATTACCACTACATGAGACCCTTGAAGAACCAAATTCAAAAGGGGAAGTTGAAATAGAAAGTAGTTCTTATAGCATAGATAGTAAGGAAGTATTAGATGCATGGATACAAGAACCAAAACTTTATTCCTAGAGGATTACTAGATTTTGTAGAGTATTCATGATTAGGACACTAGAGGATACTCTGCATTCTATCGTGGATTCAAATAACCTACTACAAAAATATTTGTGGCAACTTAGAGGATAGTAGAGGTGAATCATATCTCATGCAAAATTTCATATATTAAACTTCCCAAATATTTAGGAATGGGAGAGCTATTATCATTTATTACATAAATAAAACAAATTTTCAATAATGAAGAGCTAAGATGATATACTAAAACACACTTATTTTCAACATCATGAGTTGGCACAACACACACAAAGACCAATTGACCGAATGAGAAATATTTAAAAAATTTATCAAAATAAGATACCAATCGGAAGAAGGAGAATACAATGAAATTCCAAAATATAATGGGAAGATCTTACCGTAGGATCATTTAACCACTTGTATCACAACATGGAAAACACAAAATGAGTATGATGAATGATTATACATACAACTATTCTATTGGATACTAACACCAGTTGAATAGACTTGGTTTATAAACCAAGAATGATGAGGAGAAACAAAATATTGGATAGGACTTTCTAGAAACCTTTTCTTTTCACAACGAGGATGAACATATACATACCACAGTACTAAAAATGAAAGAGATAATATTCAAAATAGAGAAAAATAATGAAATGGCGATACCACAAACCCCTACACCACCCCCACAATTAGAAGGAATATGGAAATATATTGAATGGCTAGACAAAGAATCTACATTACCAAAGAAAACATGTTACCTAACACAACAATAAAATGATGATACACAAAAACTCTACTATAGAAGTCAAACAAGGAGAAAGGGAATTAGAGTCCCCAACAAAAGCCAAAAAATATTACAATCAACCACTCAAGCTAAGAGAAGTGAATATGCCAAAGAAGGGGCCCCTAAACTAGCCAAAATAGGAGATTATTGGGATGATAAAGTGGTTGCACAAGTTGTAGAGATCCTATTAGAATTTGAAGAATTATTCCTTATAACATTTACAGACCTAATAGGGATAAAATAATAAGGAGTTATGAAGATCCAATTGAAAATAGGAACTAAACTAGTATGAAAGAGACCATACAGACAAAATCCAAACATGAAAAAGAAAGTTAAGGCTGAGCTAGAAAAATACTTGAAGCAAGGATAATCAAACCAATAAAATATGTGAAAGGAATCATCTCCATGGTCATATAAAATAAGAAAACAATTGAGGTAAGAATTTGTATTAACTTCAAGGAACTTAATAAAGCTTGCATTCATGACCCTTTCCCTACATCGTTCATTAAGGAATGATTGGAATCAATGACAAGAAGAGAAATCTACTCTTTCATTGATGGTTTCTCTAGCTACCATCATGTAAAAATAAGGGAGAAAGGTCAACCAAAAACTAAATTTTTAATAGAATAGGGATTTAACATGTACACAGTGATGCCATTTGGCCTGACGAATGCACCTGCAGTATTCAATAGGATAATGATAAATGCATTTAAAGACTTCATGCATGAATTCTTGAAGTTATACTTAGACGACTGGATAGTATATGGTTTGTTAAAATACCATGTACAAGTACTTAGAATGATGTTAAAAAGATGTCAAAGTATGCAGATGGCATTAAACTTGTGTAATTGCACAAATTTGCACCCTAGGCGAATTTCCCATTAATTTACCCTTACTTTAGAATTACAAGTACACAGATGCATAAACCTATCATTGTCTTCTTGATCTTTTTGTGTGTCCTTGTCTTTTTGCATCAATGGAGGAATATTTGTCAAGGATGTGTGCACACCCCATGGATGTCCACACACCACACTGCTATCCTGACATATTCATCCCTCTAAAATCAATAGAAGTGTTACATTTCCTAGTTGTTTGTAAAGGTAATGTCATCTACCTAGTCTTGACTGACGGAAAATGACTCCTTGCCTCCATTTTTCTCATTAAAACTTATTCTTTCATGCTTCTACATTCTCTAACTCACTCTCATGTTTCTTTTCTCATTCTCAAGCTCAATCTCTCTCTCTTCTTGATCATTTTATTGCTCTATCTCACTACTACTAGCCTTATACTAGGGTCTCTTTGCTTCAACACCATTGTTATTGTAGGTTTATGAAGTTCTATCTCCTCGACATGGTGGTGTTTTTCTCTTCTTTCCTTTATCAGCCTTAAGTGCTTATAGCAAGGAAGGTAACGTTGTGTCTTTCATTTTGCATCTATCATCTTGAAGAGTAGCATTCAGGTTGTCATTGCTCTCTACGTTATTGTGTCATTTCCACTCTTTCCTTTATCGCTTTCTCTCTATATCGTTGCATATCTAGTTGTCCATTGTAACATGCCCAATGTTCTATCCATTGATTTTTACCATGTTTTAACCCACATGTGAACAAATATAGTAATAATTTTTTTCTTTTCTAATTCAATAATAGTATGCACATTTGAAATAACCTCATACCAAACTTTCCCATTTTATTACAATTGAAACATTACAAAAACCCAAGTAATGATTCCATATTACATAATTTCATGATAACATCTCACATTTACAATTTCCATAGAGATGGATATATAATTACATAGCTTCTAAGAGCTTACTGATACAGAGATACAAATTGGTCCAGATGTCCCATCATTGGTGCATACATTTTAGATGTCCCCATTCCTTAGTGCATACATTCTAGTTGTCCCCAATATTAATGCATACATCCTCAAATATTGGCTGCCAAATGCATGAGTAGATACATCACTCAAGTGTTTTTCCAGCAACCATGGACTTACTACACTCCTCCAAACATCTACCAAACTGGTCATATGGCCCTACCCTTCAACGAAGAGATTGGTGTGGTAACCTTGTAATCCTAGCCTTCTCTAAGCATGGCGTTGTGTCCTACATATCAAGAGCTACCATATTGTGCCTACAACCTACATATATGACAATCCCTACCTAGTATGTAAACCCAAATCATAGTGAACTGATAGTGTAAACAGTGGTTACTTACACTACTTTAGCCAAAGAATTCATCACCTAGTACTTTGAGTAAGATTCATCTATTTCACCCACCTACCTAGCTCGATTTGGTTTTGACCATTCATACTCTATATGTAAATTACCCCCTTTCCCTTGGATTATCCTAACCCCAAGAATAGCCAAGTTAACCATATGGTATTCATAATGTCACAACATTAAATGACTCCATTTCAAAAAGTATGATCCCATCAATACATGACCTCAATTAAAAAGTACGATCTCAACAATATATGAACTCAATAAAAAGAATAATCTTATTAATAAATGACTCCATTCAAGATTATAATCTCAAAAATAAATTGACTCCAATCAAAAGTATACTCAACAATCAAATGATCAATCAGATCATATAGGTTAATCCCAACCCATTTGCTTCAATCAATAATCAAATAAACAACCAAACCAAATAGGTCATTCTCAACCTAAGGTTTCAATCAAAAGTGATGTAATGATCAAGTGTTCATAAACAAATAATAAAACTCCCTTTCAATATACCTCAAATATTTGCATGTTTACAATGTTCACTACATTAGTATATAAATTGGAGGACATTATTCAGAGAAGATTTTTGTGCTTCTACACCCTCAAGTCCTCTTATCCATATGGCTTTGGGTTTCTAAAACATATGTCCTCTTTTAGAATTCCATGAATAGGAATAGACTGTAAATCAAAATAAAAAAATGGCATATTAACCGAAAAATACATTTCTCAACCCTACCGTTGAATATTGATATAATCATCAAGTTTATACCCTAATCCTAGGGATAAGGCTCTCTTCCTACTTTCAAGAAGACTTAAGTAATCAATCAAGTATAGATTAACAATAAGGTTTGGATAATATCTCAACCGATCAATAATGATCTCTATCATACCATCATTCCCATTGTATTACTAACCTCATTACCCACAAGGTTTTACCTAGCATTATAAGCTAACAAATTCAAGTTACCTCAAGACATCGACATATTCCACGTTTCTCTTTTCATGCTACACATAAATAGTATTGACAATCTACATATAGTATTTGACAAACTATGTAAAGTATATATAGAAACACAATCATTTAAATTCCCATATAGGGTATATAAAATTATTACCTAACAGATAGGTTCCACCATAACTAAGAATATGCAAGCTTATCCAAAGCATTATATCACATATTTAAATCAATCCTTTCCAGTCAATACAACCATAAATAAATAACTTTTCAAACATAAATAACAAGGGAATAGAAATCAACATGCCTGTACAAAAGCTTCAACTAATAATCCTTCCTTCCTAGCTTAATTCCTCAAGCCCGCTTACTGCTTCCAATAAGATCCAATTCCCACTTCTAGCCTCTTACCAAATCTCTAAACATATACTAATGAAAAATAACAAAGCAACTCAATAACTCTCAAGGTCTCAACCCACTTGCACAAAAAATGCAGCATAATAATCAGAATGAAAATTGTAACAAATGGTAGAGAGAACCTCTATATATGCTAAAATTTGAGCAACCAAAGGCTACAAACAAGCTAATAATTCTGCCACCTTTCTACTCCCATGCAATGACTCAGCTAATTAACTCTTAGATTTGCAACACATGGCATCCTCACATTTCCAATGGATGAGTCAAATTTGTTTCAAGACACAACATGACTCTTTTACCGAGTCAAAGGACAACAATGCCTTTCAACAAGTTTCCTACTTGGTTTGCAAGTCGACTACCGTCTTATATTGCTGCCAAATTTACATTAACTGGGTTCATGCATATCCAAAGGTTTAAGACTTCTTATTTGCTTCCACATGCTAGAAGTTTAGCGCCACATTTCCAACACCCGAAAAGATAGTGTAGTCAAGACTTATTCCAATCCTTTAAAATCTGCATTCATTCTCTTTTAAGCGTATAAACTTTATGCCTACTTCCATGCGTTTGACTTAGTCTGGCTTTGTTTTATGCGCAAATTTTATACTTACCACAACATTTACATATGAGGCAGAATTTATATTGCACTTTCATTTATTCATAGCACCTTTAATGTATACTTTAGCAGTGCCTATATTCACGCGCTATGCTTTTACATGCAACATTTAAATATTCATTCACTAAGCAATTCCTTATAACCTATGCGCATGTCAAAACTCATTATCATGCACTTGAATATGCTAGCCAAAGACAATGTATTGCTAGCTTTATGCATTGGTTTTTACTATGGTCTAATGCGCTAGTATATACACTAGTTTACAAAGCCTTTTCTTTATTATAGTGTTGTACTTTATATTATTTCAAATATAACTCTATATATATATAATATATATATATAATGCTTTTCATTATTTTATATATAAATATATATATGAACATATATATCATTGGTCGATATTCCAATATATTAACCATTATATATATATTTTAGATATATATACTATATGCATATATGTATGTATAAACATATTCAAATACATACATATATGCATACATATGCACATTTAGATATCATTATTAAATAACAAGCTTACATATATATGTTAATCAATGTGTATATACAAAATGCATATATATACATATTCATCCAATCGATATCCTCATGTGTATGGTGTATCTGTATATGTGTATACATAAGTATTTCTACCTACGTGTGCACATATACATATACGTTCATATACACTAGTTATCACTCAAATACACATATATACATATATATGCATTTAATGTATATTCTTATCAATCAACATATATTTATAATACACATAGTAAAACACACCAAATACAACAATTTGATAACTTCAACACTAAGCATTCAAAACAATTACCCTATCATCCCCATTTCCAAAGGGAATCAAAGACCAATACACAAACATATGACCAAGAACTTACCAAATCTTGACTAATCTTAACTCAACTTAGACCAACTAGGATGTGGGTGTGTATATGCTCAATTAGGCTCATTAAAGGTTACCAAACCAAGCTCCTCTCCTGAGTGATACTTCCCCTCTTGTACCTGTGGCTTGACTCCTTCCTACATCCAACTTAGTGCTTCACAAAGGTAGTTAGCCATTCATATGAAATTCACTTGCATCATAAATCATTTACATCATCAAAGCATTAAAGTATTCATATTACAATACATATTCATACATCTCATTTCGATCAACATAAAACATAATCATATCTTCATCTTAATGCATATTCAAGTATTTCATTCACCTATTTAATCATACTTAAGTTCTAATTTACATTTATCATCATATTTACTCACAAGGTAAAGTAACCCAGTAACTAAGAGACGGGGTGTAACATACTTCCCCCCTTGTGAATCATCATCCCTAATGATTTAAAGTACACAAAACATGTAGATAAAGTTAGATAGAGGTATTATTTATAATTTTTCCAATTCATACAGGAAATAAATATTTTCTATCTAATCTTCCCTCATAGCACAACCCCTTGCAATCTCATCCTTCCTGGGCCTTGCACTGAGTGAATGTGCTAGTGTACGAGGAGAGCTTGTGCGCTCAAGCAAAATTTCTCTCCAAAGAACTATACATCGTAATTATATTAAATCATATGTACATCATAAGTACAATAGTGACTGTATCTTATATGACACCTACACCATAGTGACTAGAAGACACGTTCTCATTGACTATACAATTATCCTTAGTGTAACCTAAATAGTAAAGGAATGTCAGTGTATTGCACACTACATCGTGGGTCCCATCCTTCCCTTTGGTCTTTACACCATTAAACAACTCAAAAGCTGATATTGTCCATCACTGGCACTAGTACTTACCTTTAGCATAATAATACTGCCCCTTGACTATTGTCCATCAAGCACAATACTGCCCTTAGACACCTATCAATCTCGAGCATAATAGTACTACTTCTTGATTTAAGCTTTGTATCAACAAAGTTTTCCTTGATCATTTCGATCTATTTTTCCTTTTATGACAACATTTCTAGTCTAAGGTCAATCCTATTCCCTAGCTTCTCCTAGCTTATAAGAATTCAACCCTTCTTCTCGTATTATGTTCCAAATGGATTAAATTTCAATGATAGCAGTTATCGTAAAAGTATTCCACAAATCCTCCAATATTTGGTTTATCCCTTTTTCTTGACTGGATAACTCAAAGTAATAAATTGAGCATTCATTCAATTGAATTTTTCCAACAAGGTGGTCATGGTTTACACAAAACCTTAATGTTACTTGGGTGTCCTTATCTGAGATAACCTCCTCAGAACATTAAGCAACTACTTTACCCAAATTTGTTGTTTAGTATTGGTATCCTATAAATCAAATTTCCTAATCAAAATTGGTTACCTTAGTGAGTCTCTCTCCCATAACATTATGCTAGTTCCATCGACATAGAAAGATCAAAACTGTTCCAATGATCTGCTACTTCCTCTATGGAATTTCATGAGAGTATACAAGTCTTGCCAATAATGATATCATGTCTTCATCCTTTGGCATAATGGACAACATCTTGCTACATACCTTGCAACATCTTACTCTATTTCCTTCCATATTATATTGTTTCCGCATTAGTTAAATATTTTTTTCATTCCAGTGCCCTGAATATGACATCAATTTACCTCATTTCATTCCTTAATCTTCCAGAAAATTGGTACATAGATTCTTTCTCTAATTCATAATAGTCCATCCTAACTAAGTGAAAACTCTTCCATGGACTTATGCCACATATGATTATCAAAATATAATGATTATAAATTTTTGCAAAGATAAAACTCCTTCATCTTAGGGAATCCATATCTTGGATTTCTTTCACCCCTTAATCATTTCCAAAGTTGTAGTCTGATTTTTAGCTCAATCTTTCTTTTTTGATGAGCATTTATATTAGTTCGAGTAACAATTCTAGTTAAATCATGCTGGTTTGATATTATCTTCCAAAAGATATCAACAATTATTACATACCTAGTTACCAAGAACAAATGTTTCTCAATAACTCAAAATCATGTGTACATAAATCTTCCCTTTCTGATTCCATAGGTGATAATCTTTCCTTTCTTAAATAGGCATAACACCTAACCTTTTTCAAAGTATCAATAATAATAACAAATTATTCTTTTGAACAAATACGTATAAAATTGTGTTGTAAATATTTCTCTTAATAGTCAAAATCCTTTGACCTTTCCAATATCTTTCACTAATATTTCCAATACCTCGACCTTTGTGGTCATGGAGTATAAGACTTTGGATAAAGGATTTTTGAATTGTGACTTACAGAGAAGTCAAAGCTCTTTCAGATTGAAAATAAATCATTAAACTTTGTTGGAAAGGGTACTTATCTGAGTCCATTTACTTTCCTTCTTCCCCCCTTAGTGTTTCTAAGATATTAGGTCATCTTAAAGTTGAAATCTTAACAATCATCGGTTCTTTCCAAATTGATCAAATAGGTTTAACATTCCTTGTTGTTGGCTTTTGATAGTTGATTGACTATTACTTGCCTTTAGTACCCTCCATGGTATTCCTTGAATATACCTTTTTGTTTTCAAAAGCGGACTCATCATCACCTTTTAATCTCTCATAATCATTTGTTGGATCCACAATAACAAGATCTTATGAATAATCAACAACTTTTCCAGCTAAGAGATACTCTAGTATTTCATTACAGTTCTCTTTTTCCATGTATACTAATAGCCTTTTAACCATATTAAATTTCCCATTGGAACATCTTCAAATGTTCATTTAAGGATCTAAACATAAGTTTACTTTCATTGACAAGTTGGTAAGTTCAATTTGCACTTCAACCAAACTATGCTCTAACTGAGCCCTTTGTCTGAATAGTCTGATTTACTTTCCAGGCTTTTACCTTGCAATCATCTTTCTAAGTAATTTTTTCCTAATTCTTGGTAATTGCATTTTCTCATAACCTTAGACACTCTAAGGTTGTTTGTTTTCTTTTCCCCATTTTAATCAAAAATCCAAATTAACCTTGCCTATTCTAATTGGTGGAATCATGTCCCCTTTTATTCTTCATAGGTTGCTACTTTTCTGACCATTTTGGTCTCTACCCTTTGTTCTAAGGTATCTACTTTCACTCTTGGTTTCAATTATTTTTGCAAGATTTTAACCTTGTCCTGAATTAGGTCTGTCAAGGGTTATCCTACCTCTTGGATACCTCTCTAGTTGATTTTGATTCATAAAATTTTGACTTCCTACTTTGACTGAAGTTTCTAATTTATGCTAATAATTAGTTCTTTTCTAATAAAGCATACTCATAGATTCATAATATCCTTATTTAATCCACCATCCTAGACTTTTTGTATTTGCAAGTTGCTATCAATAAGGGGGATTACTTCAATTCTCTCTATCCCTCAGAGTCATTTAAGCTATTTCATAGGGTCAAGATACTCATTGTTAGAGTAATAAGTTATTATGCTTAATTAATTACATCACATTGATTAATTAATTAAGTCACTTATTCCTCTTTATTACTTAAGCTAAACTTAGGCACATTAATAATTAATTATTCATTTTTAAGTGTGCACACTAGGGTTCATTTTAGGGTTTCCCTTTTAGGGTTTCTTGATCTCCTTCATAAGGATTGATCACATTGTAATAATTGATTCTCTTAATGCATTTTTATAGAGAGGTTTTACAGAACATTATTTTGGTTCTTCATATCTTTTGCATGTGACAGGTATCCATCTTGCATGCAGGTGATCTTGGATTCTAACATGGTATCAGAGCTCCAGACCTGCAGCTGCCTGTTCGTGATATGAAGATATGGCCTTTCAGTGAGTTTCAAGTGCAAGGGTTTCTTGATCTCCTTCATAAGGATTGATCACATTGTAATAATTGATTCTCTTAATGCATTTTTACTGAGAGTTTTACAGAGAACATCTTTTTCGGTTCTTCTTCATCTTTTGCATGTGACAGGTATCCATCTTGCATGCAGGTGATCTTGGATTCTAACATGGTATCATAGCTCTTTCATTTGGTGCAGTTTATTTTACAGTATTTTTCTATTTTACTGCATTTATTACTGTTTGAAGTCAGATGTACTTTTTATGCTTCCGAGCTCATAACTTTTTGCCACGATCTCCGTTTTTAGCCTCGTTTGAAGCGTCAGAAAGGTATTGAGGAGCTCTAGGTTGCTGTCTATGCACTTTTTTTGTATCTGTCCCAGGTTTATCAGTTAGTCCAGATTTGGCCCAATGGGTTGTTTGGCGATTACTTGGATATTTTGGCAGTTGGGAGAGTGCATCTTGCATCTTTGCACTTCATTTTCAGTAATACATCATTTAATAATCACTTGCTGCATCATAGATTCCAGAGTTGTTCCTGTTTGGAGTTTTCGAGTGTTTCGTGGCATCGGGTTTTCTGTTGCTTTATCATGATTCCTTGAGTCAATCAGTGACTCTCATCCGGTTTCAGTAGTATACAGAAGAATATTTCCTTGCTTGCCTATATCAAGTTCCAGTTGTTACTCTACAGAGTTCTTCCAAGGCTTCTTTGCAGCATGTTATCTCATTGTAAGGGGGGTTTTGTCCCACTGGGTTTTTCCTTCTCTTACTCATTATTGCATTTGTAAATGGGTACCTGATCAGGCCTAGTTCCAAGACCCATCTTTGCTTTCATGCATCTTATTCTAGTGTTTTAGCTTCTTCCTAAGTTCATCTTATGTTAGAGTAATAAGTTATTATGCTTAATTAATTACATCACATTGATTAATTAATTAAGTCACTTATTCCTCTTTATTACTTAAGCTAAACTTAGGCACATTTATTAATTAATTATTAATTATTAAGTGTGCACACTAGGGTTCATTTTAGGGTTTCCCTTTTAGGGTTTCTTGATCTCCTTCATAAGGATTGATCACATTGTAATAATTGATTCTCTTAATGCATTTTTACAGAGAGGTTTTACAGAACATTATTTTGGTTCTTCATATCTTTTGCATGTGATAGGTATCCATCTTGCATGCAGGTGATCTTGGATTATAACACTCATTGGTAATCCTCCATAACCTTCCTACTGAACCTGGTTGCATAATATTCCACAATCCAAAGGTGTATCTTAATGAGTTGTTGGTTTAGGAGTTTTCAACTCTAGGGATGAATCTTTCCTAGTCCCAAAATTAGACAAGTTTTCAAAAAACTTAACTTCATTTTTGTTTTCCCTTTGTTCTTTTCCTCTTGCCATCTTGGCATAAAAACTTTTCAACCATTATCTTCTGATAAGGTTTACGTATTACCTATGTAATGAACTCAAATTCTAGTGTTGAACCTGGTAGCTCTGATACCACATGTAATATGCCCAATATTCTACCCATTGATTTTTACCATGTTTCAATCCACATGTGAACAAATATAGTAATAAAATTTGTCTTTTCTAATTCAATAACAATATGCACATTTGAAATAACCTCATACCAAACTTTCCCATTGCATTACGATCGAAACATTACAAAAACCCAAGTAATGATTCCATATTACATAATTTCACGATAACATCTCACATTTACAATTTCCATAGAGATGGATATATGATTATATAGCCTCTAAGAGCTTGCTGATACAAAGATACACATTGGTCTAGATGTCCCATCATTGGTGCATACATTCTAGATGTCCCCATTCCTTGGTGCATACATTCTAGTTGTCCCCAATACCAGCACATACATCCTCAAATCTTGGCTGCCAATTGCATAAGAAGAAGCATCACTCAAGTGATTTTTCACCAACCACAAATTTACTCCGATCCCCCACACATCTCCCAAACTGGTAAGATGTCCCTACCCTTCGACGAAGAGATCAGTTTGGTAACCTCATAATCCTAACCTTCTTTGAGCATGGTGTTGTGTCCTACATATCTAGAGCTACCATACTATGGATACAACCTACATGTATGACAATCCCTTCCTAGTATGTAAACCCAGATCATAGTGAACTGACAGTGTAAACAGTGGCTACTTACACTACTTTGGCCAAAGAATTCATCACCTAGTACTTTGAGTGAGAGTCATCTATTTCACCCACCTACCTAGCTCGATTTGGTTTTGACCATTCATACTCTATACATAGGTTACCCCCTTTTTTCATAGATCATCCCAACCCCAAAAATAACCAAGTTAACCATATGGTATTCATAATGTTACAACACTAAATGACTCCATTTCAAAAAGTATGTGTTGTCAATCAAATTGCACTCGAACACTTGAATAATTAAATTCAGCAATCTGTTGAAACATTGGATCAAACTCAGGTTGTGGGTGACCTATAACGAGATTGAACCTTTGGAATCTAGGTTAGCTTCCTATATGATTCTTAAATTAATAACTGGTAACTTGCTGGAAAAGGGATAGAAGTATGTAAAAATGTACGTAAAACTGTAAATTAATGGCGATGCACCTAATTGACAAAGTCTTGCAATTATGATTCAGAATAAACCTCTTAGTACTTCAATCTGCACAACCTGATTTGATAATCTAATCACTTAAATGCTTCAAACAGAGGATTTGACTTAAAGCAATCTCGAGGGAAAACCTAGTTTTCACGACTAAACTAGTTAATCAATACATGCACAGTGTTTAACCAGTGAATTTAAATTAAACTACATACAGATATTTATGAAAGAGACAGAAAAATCAAAGGTTTCCAAACTGAAAACACAATAATCCTTCGATCAAATAAAAATGATGCCTGAAATCTTGAAGGCAAAATTCTGAAAATGCTGGAAAATAAAGGAATCTTCTGCTAAATAAAATAATTTGAACCTGTAAACCTGCTGCTATATTAATCTGAATATGAAAGTTGAGTTACAAGATGATTCACTTTGTAGAATGCAAAGGCTGAAAAACAAGAACTAGCGGAAAAAGATAAACTTTTTCCAATATATAAAAAAGGTGCAACTCCAAAGTGCATGAAAGATGAAACTGAAAGTCAATTTCAGTGTCAAAATGATAACTCCAAGGCAAAATCAGAGCAAAAACAAAAATTCCTAAAAATAAGGTTCAAACTAATGCAAAAATGAGTGAACTCGGTCTCAAACTTGCAGTCATAATGTATGCAACTGAAGAGTAGCTCGAACTGAACTAGAAATCCATGAAAAGTAAGTCCAAGCATGCAAAAATTGCCTCGTTTGTATCAATCTACCCATGATGACTTGAACTCCATTCTTGCATGATAAATCTTCAGTTGAGGCTATAGTTCTAACTCAGCCTTACATAATGTTTTTCTATTTGCATTTTAAAAATGATTAATTTAATTAAATGATTTAAATTCATCATTTAATTAATCAATCTACATTGATTAATGCAAATCAGTTTCAAGAATATTAGAAAAGCATATTTCTCCATCGCATATATCATACTTAGCATATATTTGAAAATATGCATTCTCCATTAATAAACATTGGTGACCACCATACAATATTTTAAAAATCTCACAATAGTCGACCACCATCAGCACTCATATTATAAACACTTAGCATAGATTTTACAACTTCATCTCTAAGTGTATATGAAAAAGACCGACCACACCATCATTAGGCTCATTGACTTAAAAGTCATGGCCACAGTGAAAATTAAAGAACATAATGATTTTTCTTCTCAAAAGATAGTCAAAAAGAAGAAATCATCGAACCTTGCAAAAAGAAAGATGGGGAACCCTAAAACATTGTTTCCATTTGACTTTGGAGAAGAAGCTTCACGAAGAAGCTGTTGGCCACCGCCATGAACGTGGTTTCTAGAAATTGCTTGATGCTAGAGCTCAACCTGCACATTCTTTTTGTTTCTGAGCTGAATCCATGAAGATCTTCAGTGAGTAGGTTGCTTTTGATCACAATCTTGAGATTTTTTTGATATTTTCTTGACTTAAAGTTGTGGCTGTAGCATAAATGTTGAATAAACACTCACATATTCTCCTCTCTTATTATTTTGTTGTTCTTAAACTACTCTGCGCTGCCATTGAAGTCTTGGTTTGAGCTTAATATTCAATGATTCCTTCAGATTTTCTCCTAAATCTTGGTCACCCCTCTCTTTGTGACAAAGGTAAGTTGGTTCTTATTGTTATTATGACTTTTCACTAAGTCTTTGTAAGGAAAAAATGGCCATAAGGCCGCGGCTATCTCCATGTTTACTTGTTGATTTTCTATGTTTTGCTACAATGACTAGGGGTGCCATATGATCCTAGTTCAGACTTTGAAAGAGACAAACTTAAATTTTACATTTTCTTTTGCATTTTGAATATGGCTTTAAAAACTCCATCTGGGTACTTATGATTCGTTGCATTCTGCATTTTTTGAGTAAAACCCTTACATGGGTAAGAAGAAATCTGTACTTTCCTCACCACAAAAACATTTTTGAGCAAGAATCATTGTATGAATGTTGTAATAGCTTTGCATTTGAAACTGCCATGGTTATCTCTTCATCTCTTATTGCACAGTATATCATTTAATTAATCTGTTACATCTGGGCAATAACGGGTTTTGTAAAAATATTTTTCCTTCCTTCAAGATTTATTTAGATCACAATCACTCCTGAAAGTAAGAATATTTCAAATGGATTTTAATGCTGTTCATTCCAACTTTGTGCATGAATCCCAAAAAAAACTATCATTTTCAATTCATCATGTGAAAAATTGATGTCTTTCAAGTCTGGGCATGAGTACTGTGTATGCATCCAAAAATAAAAGATGACTAAATCATTTGTGTTGTTTATTCTTTTGACCAATGACTATAACATACTCATAACTAGCTCCCTTCAGCAAAAATAATGTTGGTTATTCGTATGACATACTTCATGGCCAAGATCTCACCTATGTTTGTTTGTTGTCCTATTGGTAAAGTTGTATCAGTCAATTTGAAAGCTTCTTGTAGCGGCTCAATGCTTGTTATTATGCTTTTCACTGAATGCACATCTATTTCTTTTGTGATTTGGTTACTATCATTTGGCTTTTTGAAACATGTATGCCCATCTACTTTTACCAGTTTTGTATCAGCATTCTTGTTCATGATTGTCCTTGACATTGTGACTCCATTGTTCCTTATATAATGCTCTTTTTTGTTGAAAAACTTGTAGAGAATTGGATTATTGCAAATCTGTTATAACAGAGTTATGTAAATACTTTGTACAACCTTTGGACTGTCCTGTACTGTGATATGCTTCTGAAGTTATAAAAAAAACATTCCAATGCTTGAATATTTTGTTTCTCTTCAATGCAAAGAGGCTCTATACTTCATTTAGATGTAATGTGAAAATGTAGAGAAAAGTTGAACAAAATATGAAATTGATGAGCTCTTCACACTATTTTTTGAATCTCTTTGAAATAAAGCTGCTTGTATGATTATATCCTTTATATTCAATAGCTCTCTTAATGACTATTATCAATATTAATGGACTTGCGTATGTAACTTGAGAGTGTCTCCTCCTTGATATGCTGAGCTCAACCCTTGTGGGAGCCCGTTTTGCTCCACATATTTGATAAAATGATCTCGAACATGATGAACCTATTCTTGCACATTGAAACAAACATGTTAGAAAAATAAAAGAAGTTGAAAGCTTCCATTGAGTTATGTTTTTTTTATTGTCAGCTTTTGTAACTCAATCATCTGGTGAATACCTGATTTGATGCAAATTACATTCCTATTGGTAGCGTAGGAATAGAGTAGAATGTAATTCATCATTGCTTAGAGTACACCTCTAGCATCATCTTTTATAATTTTGCAGGTTCATGGAGCATGGAAACGAGTCTACTACAACTTGGAGACGTGACGACTGAAGACACCAAGTGAAAGTGATTCATCATCATAGGCAATGATGAATTGCTCCTCTTCTTTGTGCTTACGTTATTTTTAGTAGTGTAGCTTATCATTGAATTTTGTATTCATTATTTGATTGTCATAATCAAATTCAGTTACTCTCACGGCTTGTGCGAGATTTAGTGTTTTTATAAAATGAATAAAAGACATTATTATGCAAATTTTCAATTTTCTGTTTCAAATACTTGCACAATAAAACTGTAATTCAAATATAATATTATCTTTATGATGAACAATGAATAGTTTAGCAATAAAACTTGAAAAAAATTGTACCTATCAATGATGAATTCGATTTAGCTCTACTTTTTTGAGCTCATAGTAAAAAGTAGGTAACAAATTGGTGACCTCTGTGGAGTGTTTTCCTGCTAAACACAATAGACCAGTATATAACTTATCCATTGGGCATGGAGTCCATGTTTTTCTCTGTTTAACTCAGAAAACTGTAACTTAAATTCAAACCAAACAAACTGAAAGAAACTATTGCAACTTTGTTGAAGACAGAGTTTGAAAATTAGGTGCAGCAACTGCACTTTATTGAAAACATGACAAAACTGAAATGAAACGTGCCAGCAGGAATTTATTGAAAGCATTACTAAAACTGAAAATTATCCTACTATGTACAACTGAAAGCCTGATGCGTAATAACATTGTTTCAAGTGAATCCTGTTGACAGGGATTGACAGTACTTCACCATCCAGCTTTGAAAGTTGAAATGCATTGTGTTCCTTCTTTTCTGTAATAATGTACGGGCCATCCCACATGGCGTCAAACTTTGTATGTTTACTAGGCCTGGTTTTGAGCTCATCCCACTTGAAAACTAAATCACCTTCATTGAAGATCCTTGTTGTTGCTTTCTTATCGAATGTCCTCTTCATTTGAGAATGATGAATCTGAAGCTTTCTGTAGGCTTCCTTTTTGGTTTCTTCCAACTCTATTAATTGAGCAAGCCTGACTTGCATTGGTTGCTCTTCAAGTAACTCAAGCTCTTTAATATAACTCAAAGTTGGCAATTCAATTGAGATAGGCAGTTTGGTTTCTTTTCCATAAACCAAAACATATGGTGAAAATCATGTTGATCGTTTTGGTGTAACTCTATCAGCCCACAGGGCTAACTTGATTTTGTCATGCCATGACCTTTGATTATCTTCAATAATCTTTTGTATGATCTTAATCAGATTCTTATTTGTTGACTCAGCCTGTCCATTACCCTAGGGGTAATAATTGGATGAAGTGTTCAGATAAATATTATGCTTTACTGACCAATTTGAAATTCTTAAACTAACAAAGGCCAAAGCATTATCAGAAATAATTGAATCAGGTGTACCAAACCTAGAAACTATATCCTGATAGAAGTTTAAAACTGATGCTTCATTTGCATCTCTTAATGCGATTGCTTCAATCCACTTCATAAAGTAGTTTGTGGCAGTTAAAATCCATTTGTGCCCAACACTTGAGGGTGGACTGATTGGACCGATAAAATCAAGTCCCCACTTTCCAAATGGCTGCTCAACCTAAATTGGATTCAAGGGTAGGGCTACTAACTTTTGTTTTCCTACAAAAAGTGAACATTTGGCACATTTTCTGACATAAGTATGAGCATCCTTGAAAAGATCTGGCCAATAATAGCCTGCCTTCATAATTTTTAGAGCTATAGTACGTGGTGAAAAATGACCTCCAGTAGGTCCATCATGGAATTCTTCAAGAACTCTTTTAGTCTGATCTGGATAAATACATATGAGAAAAAAACCATTGAAATCTTTCTTATAAAGAACACCATCAATTTATGCATAAGGAATTGTTTGTAACCTGTAATATCTTTGTTTAGACTTGTCTAAACCTTCTAGAAAATCTCCAATATGAAAGTAACGGATCATCTGATGGATCCAATTAGCTGAAACAACAGGTTCTTCTTCATTATTCAGAACTATAGCAACCTTTTCACTGCTATTTTCTTCATTTTCTGTAAGTTGTTCGCACAGTCCTTTACCTCGAACAAGCTTGGTAACCTTTATGCTGATGTTATACTCCATGACTTTGGTTATCCAACCTGCTCTCTTGTCATTAATGTCCTTATTCAGCAAAAACTCCTTGACTATTGGGTGAGCTACCAGTAGATGTATCTTATTATTAGACAGCATATGTCTGAATTTTTTCAGACTTCTCACTACACCAAGCACATGTTTTTCAACAAATGAATACCTGGTTTCATAATCATGTAAAACCTAACTAAAGAAAGTTATAGGCTGCTCCATACCTTCATTATTTTGTTGATAGAGCATTGCGGAGATGGTATCCACTCCTCCAAAAGTGTACAGTATAAAATCCTTATCAAAATCGGGATTGATAAGAGTCAGGGCTGCTGAAAGTGCCTCTTTAATCTACTCAAAACTGTTCTTTCCTTCTTTTGACCAGCTGAATTGAATGTTTTTCTTCAGCATGGTTGTCAATGGTTGTAATAAAACTACAACATTGGGAATAAACCTCCTCACAAAGTTTATTCTACCTAGAAAGCTCTGCAAACCCTTTTTGTGAGCGGGTAGCAGTAAAGCCAAAATGGTTGCAATACGTTCTGGGTCAATAGAAATACCATCTTTCGAAACAATGTAACCCAGAAGCTTACCTTCGTGAACAAAAAAATACTCTTCTTTGGATTCAAAGAGATTCCATATTCTCTGCATTTCTCAAATATTTGTCTAAGATGACTGAAATGTTCATTTGCATTTCGTGAGAAAGCAGTGATATCATCTAAGTAAACAAGAACAAATTTGTTTATCAAACCTTGGAGAGCCATATCCATCGCTCTCTAAAAGGTGGCTCCTACGTTTGACAATCCAAACAACATCTTTATGTAAGCCATAGTACCCCACTTGGTGGTAAAGGCTGTCTTGTACTGCTCTTCCTCCTTAACCAAGATTTGGTTATAACCTGAATATCCATCCAGCAATGAAAACCTTTCAGATCCTGAAACAACCTACAATATCTGCTCCATTGAAGGTAGTGGGTAGTGATCCTTGAGTGAAGCTCTATTTAGATCATGAAAATCAAAGCACGGCCTTATCTCTTCGCTCTTCTTTTTGACAGGCACCAAATTTGACACCCAAGAAGTGTGCTTGATTGGAAATATTATACTACCTTCGATCAGCTTGTTTAATTATGTTTTCATCAGATGTTCTAACTTCGGATTCAAGGGCCTCTACTTTTGTCTTATTGGCTTTACGTTGGGTTCGAGCTCAATTGTATGTTGAGCCAACTCAAGGTTAAAGCCCTTCAAATCTCCATACTGCCAGGTGAATATGTCACTAAATTCTTGGAAAAGTAACATAAATGCCTGTTGTTATGCCTTTGTATAGACTTTTCCAAGCTTAAGCAGCTTGTCCTTGAAAATTTCTATTGATTCGTAATGCTCCTGCTTCACTGTGATACTTGATTTATCTCTTCTAACCTGATCATCAGTGTTGAAGATGGATTCAAGGGTTACCAAACCATTTGGCAGTTTGTTAGACTTTAGTTGCATGATCTGATCACCGTATTGCTGATCAAATTTTTGCTGATTTCCAGTAGAAAACTTTGCTTCTTCCATCAGAAAATGAACTATCTGTTCATCACTATCAAAAATCTGCCAACTTACATTATTATCAGGTATTGAAGGTCTGACAACTACTTTCACATACTGTTGTACCTCCACATTGTGAATTTCAGTAGGAATGTCAAACTATGACCCTAGAGCAGCAAGTTTATCAGCTTGCTTATTCTGAAGTCTTGGTACTGATTGCAGATTAAATGCGTCAAACTCCTCAATTAAGTCCCAAACACGATGCTTATACAATTTCAACAAATCATTCTTTGTTAAATTCAAATTTCTAACTTGATTTGTTATTAATTTTGAATCACCATACACCTGTAAGCACTTAATCTTTCTTTTTCTGGCCCATTCTAAGCCATGTATTAATGCTTCATACTCAGCAACATTATTAGAACAGTTGAAAGAAAATCTAAAAGCTGAATAATACCTGTCTTTTTCAAGCAAAATCAAAAAAGCTCCTCCACCAACACCAATTTTATTTCTGGAACCGTCAAAATATAGCTTCCAAAGCTGATCAACTTGATGTACTTGTTGTTTTCCCTCCTTGACCAGATTTGGAATAGTTACATCAGGTTCTTAAATCATATAAATGCCCAAACCTACTTCGTCTATGAGATTGAATGGATCAACCTCATGATTCTCGGTTGCCCACTCATCTAGGTTTATGTCAGGTATGCCTTCTATAGGTATAGTGGGGTCGAGGGTCATGGATTGATCCTCCTGATCATGGAAAGCTAGGTTTACATTTATGGGATTTGGAACATAAGGCTCGATATGGTCTTTAGCTAGTGATTCTGACTTAATCGTGACTCTAGTACCATATCTGGTTCTGAAAAACATGTGTGACCAGTCTAATGATAGATAACCACCTAATTTTGTAGTGAAATCTCTAGATAAGCAAATGGAAAAATAAGGTGGGAGATCAATGATATATATATCTTGTGAAATTTGAAAGTTGGGATAGGCATGCAATGTAAGAGGCAAATTTTTAATAACTCCTACAGACTTTACAGTTGTACCATCCAACTGAACTATCCCTTTTGAAAATGGTTCATACTCAAGTCCTAACTTATTTATCAACTGCTTAGGCATAATTAAGTTGCTTGCTCCACTATCGATCATGCAGTTATGCACTATGTTGTCACCAATTATCAAACTGACATAAAAAGGTGGTGACTTTACCTCTTTAGTTGGTTGCTCTTGCTTTTGATTTGAACTATTCACAAGAACTCTTGGTTGTTCTTTATTTGTTTCATCAGAAATCGATATCTTAGCCAAAGCCTCTTGCAAAATTTCTTTTTGCTCGGGTAGGCGTAATGCATCTAACATGGTAATGCCAACAGTTGCCTTTTTCATGTGTTCAACAATATTGAAAGAATAAACATTAACCTTTAGCTGTACCTTTTGAACAACAGCATCTGTTTGTCTTGCTTAAGGTTAGAACTGAATTTGAGGCTGCTCTTTTGATGGTCCAGCTTGCTGTCTTGGTAAAATATGAACATTCTAAGCTGGAGGAGGTTGAACCTACCCCTATTGGGCTATAAAATCTTAATTTTTTTGCTGAACAGCAGGCTATTTGTCTTTGTCTACCTGTTGTTTATCAGGAATAGCTTGCTGTCTTAGATCAAATGTTCTTTTCTTGGCCCTCGTATTGGCTGCAATAGAAGTGGCTGATTGATTTTGACTTTGCACGTGATTAACTCCGCAAAATTCACTTCCTTTCTAGTTCATCATGGCAACGTCAAGGTCACTCTGTTGCGTTTGATCATCCTGTTGATTATTGTCCTCCTTAGTTGTCTTTTCAGAAGCAACATAACTATTTTGCACCATAAGGGCTTGATTAATCACCTCGTTCATGAAAGTAGCCTAATTATGAGGCTGATTACAGGGATAACACCATACATAATCCTATGCTAAATTGTTTTGTATTGGCATCAACTCTTTTGAAGAGCTGGCAGTAGCTAGATTAAATGGTTGATTAGGCCTAAAGTTGAAATTCCTCTTTTGTCCCTGGTAATCAGCTTGATAAGTAGGTCTGTTTGCTTGAAATGATGACTGATTAGGCCTGAAATTATGACCTTGCTGGTTTTTAAGGCTTACCAAGTTGTTACTCACAATTTGTAGTAACTTGGCCATTTTTTGGTCATTTATTAGCTATTGTTGAGTATCTTTAAGTCCTTGCAAGTCAGAATTTGTTGGAACAACATTATTTTGTGTTGTTGTTTGGAATCCTAAGGTTGGAACAATAGGTAAAGTGGCTATTGGAGGTACTTGAATGGGCATAAAAGGCTGTACCTCTGGGAAAATTGACATAGGGGGTCTTGGGGAGATTTTACCAGCTTGTATAAGGCTGTTTTCAGCTCTAATAGCAATGTCATATGTTGCTGGTAATGTTAACCCACCCATTGACTGTATCATTAAAGCAATATTGCTATTCAATGATCTAAGGTAATATAGAAAAGCGTGGTCAGGAGTTGGCCTTACCGTTACTGGAATTTGATCCCATGTCCTTTGAAATCTGAAGTTAAAGTCCATCATCTATTCTTGTGGTGCTCTCTTTATAGTCGTCATCTGTTCGACTAGAGATAAATGATTAGACTTGTCAGAAAATTGTTTGGTCAGCTTGTCTCCTAAATCATCCCATGTCGGGATGCTATTAACTGGTAAGCCATGAAACCACTGAGATGCTTTCCCCTTGAATGACGTTGCTAACAACTTCAAAGCTACATTCTCCTAAATCACATGGTGAACTCCACATAGCGAGGCTACGTCTCTAATATGCTCAATGGGCATAGTCTGATCTTCACCAGTAAAAAAGGGAAGACTTTTGAGTGTCGCTACTAGTATATCATCGTGCTGAGCCAGATCCAATGGGCTTCCCCCATTAAATGGAACAAAAAAATGCGCTCTAGCCATCAGAGCTGCTAGTATTATGAGATTTATAACTTGTACAATCGGTACAGGTGGAAACGGTACTCTGTAACTTGGTGAAGCTGAAAATGAACTTGGTTGCCTTGCTAACAATCTACCTCTTCTTCTTGATGTGTAAACTAATGGTTCTATTTTTAGAACCAGAGAAACTGATTGCTTTCTTGAAGGCTTGCCAAGTGTTCGCTTGGTTGTCCTTCCTCTTCTTTTTGGCGAAGACAGCTACAAATATTCAAACGGAGAAGAACTTCTTGTCTGAATATTTCTCATAAGCTATTTGCACTTGATCTACTGGAAATTGAGAACGGAGTCGCCAGGTATATGAAAATAATTCTCTGAAAGGATAAAATACTATTGTATATACCAAAACAACAGGTTGAACTATAAAATTTTTGATCTAAAAAGTGATTCAGAGTCCCACCAAGCGTGCCAAAAACTGTTGTCAATTAGATTGCACCTGAACGCTTGAATAATTAATCAGCAATCTGTTGAAACATTGGATCAAACTCAGGTTGTGGGTGACCTATAACGAGATTGAACCTCCATAATCTAGACCGGCTTCCTATATGTTTCTTAAATTAATAAATGGTAACTTGTTGGAAAAGGGATAAAAGTATGTAAAAATGTAAGTAACACTGTAAATTAATGGCGATGCACCTAATTGACAAAGTCTTGCAATTATGATTCAGAATAAACCTCTCAGTACTTCAGTCTGCACAACCTGATTTGATAATCTAATCACTTGAATGCTTCAAACAGAGGCTTTGAATTAACGCAATCTTGAGGGAAAACCTGGTTTTCATGACTAAAGTGGTTAATCAATACATGCATAGTGTTTAACCAGTGAATTTAAATTAAACTGCATACATATATTTAGGAAAGAGAAAAAAAAATCAAAGGTTTCCAAACTGAAAACACAATAATCCTTCGATCAAATCCTACACAATAACGATGCCTGAAATCTTGAAGCAAAATTTTTGAAAATGTTGGAAAATACAGGAATCTTCTGCTAAATAACACAATTGAACCTGTAAACCTGCTGCTGTATTAATCTGAATATGAAAGTTGAGTTACAAGATGATTCACTTTGTAGAATGCAAAGGTTGAAAAACAAGAACTAGCAAAAAAAGATAAACTTTTTCCAATATATACAAAAATGCAACTCCAAAGTGCATGAGAGATGAAACTGAAAGTCAATTTCAGTGTCAAAATGATAACTCCAAGGCAAAATCAGAGCAAAAAAAAAATTCTTGAAAATAAGGTTCAAACTCATGTAAAAATGAGTGAACTCAGTCTCAAACTTGTAGTCATAATGTATGCAACTGAAGAGTAGCTCGAACTGAACTAGAAATCCATGAAAAGTAAGTCCAAGCATGCAAAAATTGCCTCGTTTGTATCAATCCGCCCATGATGACTTGAACTCCATTCTTGCATGATAAATCTTCAGTTGAGGCTATAGTTCTAACTCAGCCTTACATAATATTCTCTATTTGCATTTTAAAAATGATTAATTTAATTAAATGATTTAAATTCATCATTTAATTAATCAATCTACATTGATTAATGCAAATCAGTTTGAAGAATATTAGAAAATCATATTTCTCCATCTCATATATCATACTTAGCATATATTTGAAAATATGCATTCTCCATTAATAAATATTGGCGACCACCGTGCAATATTTTAAAAATCTCACAATAATCGACCACCATCAGCAAGCATATTATAAACACTTAGCATATATTTTACAACTTCAGCTCTAAGTGTATATGAAAAAGGTTGACCACACAATCATTAGGCTCATCGACTTAAAAGTCATGGCCATGGTGAAATTAAAGAACATAATGATTTTTCTTCTCAAAAGATAGTCAAAAAGAAGAAATCATTGAACCATGCAAAAATAAAGATGGGGAACCCTAAAATCATTGTTTCCATTTGACTTTAGAGAAGAAGCTTCACGAAGAAGCTGTTGGTCGCTGCCATGAATAGGGTTTCTGTAAATTGCTTGATGCTAGAGCTCGATCTGCACATTCCTATTGTTTTTGAGCCGAATCCATGAAGATCTTCAATGAGTAGGTTGCTTTTGATCACAATCTGGAGATTTTGTTGATATTTTCTTGACTTAAAGTTGTAGCTGTAGCATAAATGTTGAATAAAAACTCACATATTCTCCGCTCTTATTATTTTGTTGTTCTTAAACTGCTTTGGGCCACCATTGAAGTCTTGGTTCGAGCTTAATATTCGATGATTCCTTCATATTTTCTCCTAAATCTTGGCCGCCCCTCTCTCTATGACAAAGGTAAGTTGGTTCTTATCGTTATTATGGCTTTTCACTGAGTCTTTGTAAGGAAAAAATGGCCATAAGGCCGTGGCTATCTCCATGTTTACTTGTTGATTTTTTGTGTTATGCTACAATGACCAGGGGTGCCATATAATCCTGGTTTAGACTTGGAAAGAGACAAACTTAAATTTTACATTTTCTTTTGCATTCTGAATATGGCTTTAAAAACTCCATCTGGGTACTTATGATTCATTGCATTTTGCATTTTTTGAGTAAAACCCTTACATGGGTAAGAAGAAATCTGTACTTTCCTCACCACAAAAACATTTTTGAGCAAGAATCATTGTATGAATGTTGTAATAGCTTTGCATTTGAAACTGCCATGGTTATCTCTTCATCTCTTATTGCACAGTATATCATTTAATTAATCTGTTACATATAGGCATTAACAGGTTTTGCAAAAATATTTTTCCTTCCTTTAAGATCTATTTAGATCACAATCACTTCTATCAGTAAGAATATTTCAAATCGATTTTGATGCCATTCTTTCCAACTTTGTGCATGAATCCCCAAAAAAACTATCATTTTCAATTCATCATGTGAAAAATTGATGTCTTTCAAGTATGGGCATGAGTACTGTGTATGCATCCGAAAATAAAAGATGACTAAAAAATCTGTGTTGTTTATTCTTTTGACCAATGACTATAACATAATCATAACTAGCTCTCTTCAACAAGAATAATTTTGGTTATTCGTATGACATACTTCATGGCCAAGATCTCACCTATATTTGTTGTCCTATTGGTAAAGTTGTATCAATCGATTTGAAAGCTTCCTGTAGCAACTCAATGCTTGTTATTCTACTTTTCACTGAATGTACATCTATTTCTTTTGTGATCTGGTTACTATCATTTGGCTTTTTGAAACATGTATGCCCATCTACATTTACCAGTTTTGTATCAGCATTCTTTTTCATGACTATCCTTGACATTGTGACTCCATTGTTCCTTATATAATGCTCTTTTTGTTGAAAAACTTGTATAGAATTGGATTATTGCAAATATGTTATAACAAAGCTATGTAAATACTTTGCACAACCTTTGGATTGTCCTGTACTGTGATATGCCTCTGAAGTTATAAAAAAAAACATTCCAATGCTTGAATATTTTGTTTCTCTTCAATGCAAAGAGGCTCTATACTTCATTTATATGTAATGTGAAAATGTAGAGCAGAGCTGAATAGAATATGAAATTGATGAGCTCTTCACACTATTTTTTGAATCTCTTTGAAATAAGGCTACTTGTATGATTATATCCTTTATATTCAACATCTCTCTTAATGACTGTTATCAATATTAATGGACTTGCGTATGTAACTTGAGAGTGTATCCTCCTTGATATGTCGAGTTCAACCCTTGTGGGAGCCCGTTTTTCTCCACATATCTGATAAAATGATCTTGAACATGATGAACCTGTTCCTGCACATTGAAACAAACATGTTAGTAAAATAAAAGAAGTTGAAAGCTTCCATTGAGTTATGTTTTTCTTGATTGTTAGCCTTTGTAGCTCAATCATCTAGTGAATGCCTGATTTGATGCAAATTACATTCCTATTGGTAGCGTAGGAATAGAGTAGAATGTAATTCATCATTGCTTAGAGTACACCTCTAGCATCATCTTTTACAATTTTGCAGGTGCATGGAGCGTGGAAATGAGTCTGCTGCAGCTTGGAGATGCAACGACTGAAGACATCAAGCGAAAGTGATTCATCATCACAAGCAATGATGAATTGATCCTCTTCTTTGTGCTTACGTTATTTTCAGTAGTGTAGCTTATCATTGAATTTTGTATTAATTATTTGATTGTCATAATCAAATTCAGTTACTCTTGCGGCTTTTGTGAGATTCAATGTTTTTACAAAATGAATAAAAGGCATTATTATGCAAATTTTCAATTTTCTGTTTCAAATACTTACACAATAAAACTGTAATTCAGATATAATCTGATCTTTATGATGAACAATGAATACTTTAGCAGCAAAACTTGGAAATTTCTATACCTATCAATGAATTATTCAATTTAGCTCTACCTATTTGAACTCGTAGTGAAAAATAGGTAATAGTATGATCTCATCAATATATGACCTCAAATAAAAAGTATGATCTCAACAATAAATGACCTCAATCCAAAGAATAATCTTATCAATAAATGACTCCATTCAAGAGTATAATCTCAACAATAAATCGACTCCAATTGAAAGTACAATCAACAATTGAATGATCAATCAGATCACATAGGTTAATTCCAACCTATTTTCTTCAATCAATAATCAAATAAAAACCCAACCAAATAGGTTATTCTCAACCTAGGGTTTCAATCAAAAGTGATGTAATGATCAAGTGATCATAAAAAATTCATAAAACATCCCTTTCAATATACCTCAAATATTCACATGTTTACAATGTTCACTACATTAGTATATAATCTGGAGGACATTATCCTAAGAAGAGTTTTGTGCTTTTGCACCTTCAAGTCCTCTTCTCCATACGACTTTGGGTTGACAGAACATATGTCCTCTTTTTGAATTCTGTGAATAGGAATGGACTCTAAATCAAAATAAGAAAATAGCATAACCAAAAAATAAATTTCTCAACCCTACCATTGAATATTGATATAATCATCAAGTTTATACCCTAACCCTAGGGATAAGACTCTCTTCCTAATTTCAAGGAGATTTAAGTAATCAATCCAAGTATATATTTATAATAAGGTTAGGATAATATCTCAACCTATCAATGATGATATGTCTATCATACCATCATTCTCGTTGTATTACTAACCTCATTACCCACAAGGGTTTACCTAGCATTATAAGCTAACAAATTCGAGTTATCTCAAGACATCGACGTATTCCATGTTTCACTTTTTATGCTACATACAAACAGTATTGACAATCTACATTTATTATTTGACAAACTATGTAAAGTATAGATAGAAACACAATCATTTAAATTCCCATATAGGATATATAAAAGTATTACCCAATAGATAGGTTCCACCATAACTAAGAACATGCAAGCTTATCCAAAGCATTATATCACATATTTAAATCAATCCTTTCCAGTCAAGACAACCATAAATAAATAACCTTTCAAAAATAAATAACAAGGGAATAGAAATCAACATGCATGTACAAAAGCTCCAACTGATAATCCTTCATTACTAGCTTAATTCCTCAAGCTCACTTGCTACTTTCTCTAAGATCAACCCAATTCCCACTTCTAGCCTCTTACCAAATCTCTCAACAGATACTAATGCAAAATAACAAATAAAATCACTAACTCTCAAGCTCTCAACTCACTCGAATAAAAAATGCAGTAGAATAACAATAGAGTAATCAGAATGAAAAGTGTAACAACTGGTAGAGAGAGCACCTCTATATATACTAAAATTTGAGCAACCAAAGGCTACAAACAAGTTAATAATTTTTCCACCTTTCTACTCCCATATAACGACTCAACTAATTAACTCTCACATTTGCAACACATGACAGTCCTCTCATTTCCAATGGCCGAGTCAACTTTATTTCAAGAGACAAAATGACTGTTTTACTAAGTAAAAGGACAACAATGCCTTTTAGCAAGTTTCCTATTGATGCCAAAATTTGACAAGCAGTAGCCTTATGGGAAACTCAGTTAATGGGGGACCAATTGCACTAAATTGAGTGACCTCCGGGTTTTTAAAGAAGCTGGATCCTTTTGTAATTGGGGGGTTTGGAATGGGAAAAGGAAGCAGATATAAAAAATAAAGATCTAATCTAAGGTGATGTGCCAAGATGTAGGTGTGGGCATGATAAATTTTCCTTTCGGATGGGATTTAAGGGATCGTTCAACAATCTGCATGTCTCGAAATAACAAAAATCATAGATTGAAACCCAAATAGTCTATTCAATAACATAAAATAACTCCCATACACATTTACTAAAAAGAAGAGTCCAAGACATGGTCTAAATTAGCAAACTTATATTGAAATTATAGAAGTTCTCCAATAAACTACTTAGTACAATAATGGCACAGTATAATGTTTTGTCAAATAGCTAAGAAACAAAAAGGCCAAACAACAATGGCATAGTCTACTAGTCTTAATACAATAAAAAAAAATACAAAAGGCCTGGTGTCTTTTCACAATTTTTTTATATGTTCCAAACTCATTTTCAGAAACAAGAAGTATTTATAAAGAAAAATCCCACCACTTGAAAGCCAATAACATAAAAGATTCCTTTAGCACAAGCAATGATGTCTATAGCAATGATTTCCCAAGGCTGTTGCAACAGAAAATATTATGAGACATAGAATGCAATCGCCTTTGAGCTAGATGCATCCCCTGCAAATGATGGATGCGGTCCTAGTGTAGAAGCAGCAAAATTCCTATGCAAACATGTGTCACTCATCTACGAAGTCAGTTAGGACACGTGGCGACAGGTCAAGGCTTTTCGTTGATTCTTCCTTCCTTGCGATGAAAACCCTTGCGAAGAAGACACGTAGAAGTCTTCGTTACCAATGTTGATTGTGGGGTCCACCAAAATGTACGAGGAATGATGCTACGTGGCACGCAGGAAGAGCTCAGTAAAGAAGTGAAGGGAAGTAGGCATTCAAAGGCCTACGTTGCTGACACGTGGAAGCATGGCGAGGCTCGGTAGAGAAGCAAGGGAGGAAATACTTGTGAAGAGCGTGTGACGAACACGTGGCGATAGCGATGAAGCTCTTCAAAAAGGGGCCCAAAGATATTCAAATGTATAGGGCGTAGGCCAGACTTAGCAAAAGATAATCAACCTGAAGGGAGCTTGAGGGATTTTATATCCACATTTCCTACTTGGTTTGCAAGTCGACTACCCTCTTATATTGATACAAAATTTACATTGACTAAGTTCATGCATATCCAAAGGTTTAAGACTTCTTATTTTCTTCACATGCTACAAGTTTAGCACCATATTTCCATGTTTTAGTGCCCCAAAAGATAGCGTAGTCAAGACTTATTAGAGTCCTTTAAAATATGCATTCATTCTATTTTCAACATATAAACTTTATGCCTACTTCCATTTGCGGGTATTGACTTAGTTTCACTTTGTTTTATGCGTAGATTTTACACTTACCACAACATTTACATATGAGGCAGAGCTATATTTTGCTTTCATTTTTCATAGCACCTTTAATATATACTTTAGCAACACCTATTTTCATGCGCTATGATTTTACTTGCAACATTTAAATATTCATTCACTAAGAAATTCCTTATAACCTATGTGTAGGTCAAAACTCATTATCATGCACTTGAATATGCTATCGAAAGACAATGTATTGTTGGCTTTATGTGTTGGTTTTTACTATGGTATAATGTGCTAGTATATGCATTGGTTTACAAAGGATTTACTTTATTGTGTTGCGCTTTATATTATTTCAAATATAACTCTATATATATTAATATATATAATATATATAATGCTTTTCATTATTTTATATATAAATATATATATATATATATATATATTAACATATATATCATTGGTTGATATTTCAATATATTAACCATTATATATATATTGGATATATATATTACATGTATATATGTATGTATAATCATATTCAAATACATACATATATACATATATATATTAATATGCACATTTATATATCATTATTAAATAACAAGCTTACATATATATGTTCATCGATAAGTGTATACAAAATATATATATATACATATTCATCCAATCGATATCCTCATGTGTATGTCATAATTGTATATACATATACGTAAGTATTTCTACTTACGTGTGCACACATACATATATGTTCATATACATGAGTTATTGCTCAAATACACATATATACATATATATGCATTTAATGTATATTCTTATCGATCAACATATATTTATAATACACATGGTAAAACATACACCAAATACAAAAATTTGATAACTTCAATACTAAGCATTCAAAACCATTCAAAAAATCTACCCTATCATCCCCATTTCCAAAGGGAATCAAAGACCAATACACAAACATACAACCAAGAACTTACCAAATCTTGACTAATCTTAACTCAGCTTAGACCAACTAGGATGTGGGTGTGTGTATGCTCAGTTATGCTCATTAAAGGTTACCAAACCAAGATCCTCTCCTGAGTGATACTCCCCTCTCGTATATGAGGCTTGACTCCTTCTTGTATCCAACTTGGTGCTTCACAAAGGTAGTTATCCATTCATATGAAATTCACTTGCATCATAAATCATTTGCATCATCAAAGCATTAAAGTATTCATATCGCAATACATATTCATATATCACATTTTCATCAGTATAAAGCATAATCATACCTTCATCTTTTAATGCATATTCAATTATTTCACTCACCTATTTAATCATACTTAAGTTCTGATTTACATTTATCATCATATTTAATCACAAGGTAAAAGTAACCCAGTAACTAAGAGATGGGGTGTAACATCCATGGAGGTGGGAACACCGAAATGAGGGTTTGATTGTGCCAGACCTCAAAACACAACCCAACGTTTTTCCTATTTTTGTGTGTGTAGGTACAGGATCATCCACTCCAAGCTAGCTAGAGAACTAGACTGTGTGTGAGTGGTATCTTTTCCTACTCTTTTCTTGTCATTATCATCATTAGAATAATTCTCTCTAGTATTCTTCTTTTTGTACTGCTTATTTCTGCATTTTCATATTAAATTGTCAAACTATAAAACTCTATTATTCGGGTTGTAAGTGGACCTTGAGTTTTTTTTGTTGTTATTCGACTCGTTGGCCGTATAAGATGCTAGCATGTTCCTGAGACTTTAGCGCGGTGCACTGAAGTCCAGTTCTTGCACTGTCGTCCTTAGACAAAGAGTTTTTTGAGTCACAATTTGAGACCCTTGTAGTCTGCTCACCCAATTTCTAAAGCTTGTCATTACCTATTGATCAACCTAAGGTAGTTTAGAGTAGTTCGTTCCTTAGGGCTCTCCCATGATGTGGAGCCTTGGGGGTGACGAATCCCCCTACTCTACATTTTTTGGTGAACCCAACATGAAGTTCTTATTTCCATTTCTCAGTGTCAAAAATATTTCTCTCATGTCTAGGTGTGTTACAAATTCATGCATCGTAAAGGTTTATGAGCTTTTCAACTTAGTCTATGACATCTAGGCATGTCATTAGAAGGAGTTTACGACAAATAGAGATGGATTCTGAGAAGGTGACTACTGGTCCTACCTTTGAGGAAATAATTTTAGGAACAAATACGCATTTCTCTAGCCCTTTTGGGGAAGCTCTACATGTCCCTACCCCTCCTGCTTCTCCTTTTGCTTCATTTGTGGAAGAAGACGATGCTCTCAAGGTTCCTGTAGAGAAACTTCTTTACCAAGACAAAAGACTTGGGGAGTTCAAGAAGTATCTGGGGAAAGAAAGGACTATGGGCGCTAAAGCCGCTAAGGTTATTAACAACTTAAGAGCTATGTTGGACAAGGATTAGATAGGTCTAGAATTTATCTAGGGCCTTGCAGACATTATGGACACTCATGTCACATCATACAATCCTAGTTTGGGTGCTAATCCAGACCTTGGGTTTGAGACCATTGAGAGATAGATAGAAGTCTCGATTCCTAAGGCATTGGTATGTATGACCGAGATTGGCCCTTGTGTTGACACCACCTTTGGCCCTTGACCAACCCCCATCATTAAGGTAAACAAGGTACCCTTGGGTTTCAGCTCCACCAGTCCTAATATTCTTGGTGGTAATCCTGGAGCCTATGCTGGCTTTAGTGGTGGGGTCTCTTCTTGTATGGGGATTGGTATCTCTGGTGGTTATGGTGGGGGTTCCACTAGTCATGTTTCATCCTCTGACCCTATCTTGAATGCCTTGTTGTAGAACATGGGCCAGATGCAAAACTAGTTAGTGAACCTATCCAATTCTACCTCTCAACCTATCTTTCAACCTATCTTTCATCATAGTCCTTTATCTATTGCTATTCTAAACACTCCTATTCCCCAGGAGATGGAGATTCTAAAATTTGAAAAGTATGGTGTTCATGGAGATCTTCAGATGCACATTTTGACATTTATGCTATGTGCACTGATTTCTTCCACCATGATGCTTTAATGGATAAGCTCTTTCCAAGATCCCGTAAGGAAACTTCCCTTGAGTGGTATTGTTCCATACCTGATAACTCTATCTTTTCATTTGAGTAGTTGGTAAACTAGTTCCCAAGGTAATTTCAAGCTAACATCGGACTGAAGATGACCTTTACGAATCTCATCTGATGCAAGCAAGGGGGCCATGAAAAGGTAATTGATTTTTATTGTTCATTACCAAAATCAAATGTTCAAAAGGTATTCATCAAGAACTTATAGAAGTAGTGGCATGAGAATTTTTCCTTGATGAAGTACCCTTCCTTTGCACACCTATGTGCTTCACTTTATGAATACCAACAAATGGTCGCACAATTCAGGAGTTAATCCACGTGCTCCTATCCCAATACTTGGTTTGTAGTGTTGGGTTTTGGAAAAAATAAAGCTATTACAAACATGGTCTTTACGTCTAAGGACAAGGGCCTAGGGTGCAATAGAAATTTCACAAAACTATCTAAGTCCTATACTATTGTTTTGAAGTTGTTAAAAGATAAAGTTCTAACATTTCCAGATTCTCAACCTTTGACTAAGATGTATCCTAAGTGCTACGATGAGCAACAATTCTTTCAATTCCATCGAGTGCATGGACATGACACCGAGCGATGAGTGCACTTGCACAATGAGATCCAAGAACGCATCGATAAAGAGACCATGTTTCGATGGGAAGAAACAAAATTTTAATAAATATGTGGCCAAGGCTAACAATGAGTTGCAAATTTACACTGATCTATTTCCCTCTCATTCTTCAAATTTAGTAACACAATCTTCTACATCTTTTGAGTTACTTCCAGTTGAGTATGTGAACATGGTTTCATTCATGTGTATCCCTCCTTTTGAAAATACGAGTGCAATTCCTGATATAAATTTCACCTCACATGATGAGCCTCTTAATAAGGATCCTTCCTCGTTATACATCCCTGCTTGGATTAATGGAAATGTTGTAACTAGAATCTTAGTTGATTTGACAAGTCAAGTTAATATCATAATGGAGGAGATTCTATTTATAAACAATTTACATAAGGAGAGATACAAAGAGTTGGAGAGCATTCTCTGTGCCCACGATGGACTCTTTGTGGTCCCTATGGGTGATATTTCTTTATCAGTCTTGGTAGGACCCAAGGCTATTGATGTATCATTTGTTATCATTCTAGAGTCTAACCTATTTAGAGTTAGGTTTGGAATTCCATGGCTAGCCTCTGTGAATTACATCGCCTTTGTAGTTCATAAATGTTTAAAGCTCACCCATGAAGGCACAATGCACGTGGTGCATGAAACTGACTATAAACCACTAGTGACATGTGGGGGCTTCTCACTGGATCACTTCTAGCCTACCATAGTTAGACCTCTCCCTCCTAGGGGAGACTTGTTACACAAAGCTTATATTAAATATAAGATTGGGGGCTCAGTGCTGAAGGCTGGTTATCCAGTGTCTCCTTATGCTATTTCTATAAAAGCCTCTATGGTAGTGCAATAGAAAGCTGCCTCTTCTACCCCATCCAAGGGAAAGAGAAAGATTGCTCATTCCCTAGAGACTTCTCCTTCTATATATGTGGTTCCATCTGCTTCTGCTTCTTGTCTTATTGTGGCATTCTAGACTTCCACTCCTATGCCTCGCATGGGAAGTGTGATGGTGCCTGTATGGCGAAAAGTGAAGCATCAAGTTTTTGAGCTTCCTATGCTATCCATGATACCATGACTCGTTGTCTATGGCAGGGGGAAGTCTTCCCATGGGGTTGTTCCTACTTCTCAACCTCTGTGGCCTCCTACTGTTCTTCCACCTACTCCTAAGGCAGAGAATGGGAAGAGGCATGCTACTGAGGCACCTATTTTTGCTTCTCCTCCTGTGGTTGTTTCTACTCTTGTGCTTCCTCCTCTTACTCTTGCCTAGGAGAGCATCCTTCCACCAAAAATGGTTATGAAGGATACTCCTAAAGTTAAGCCATAGCCTCCAGTCTCTTCTCAGGCCATGTCTTCCCATGCTTGCAACTAATGTAAATAGCTTGCGCATGAGTGCAAGCGTAGGTGAAAGGCTCTGGCCATGGAACACGTCACCTTGAAAAGATGGAGGGGTAGTCAATGGCATCTGTCTCTACAACATTTTGTACTATTCTTCTTTATTTTGTTGTTTCTTCCTCAGTTCATATCACCTCTATTTTTCTTTTGGCTCCTTTGGTGGGTCTCGATGATGCTAACCCCAAAAGGGTGCAAGTTTTCATCGCTCCCTCCATGGAGCCCCCTCTCTTGATGTCCCTCCCAAACATACCTCCTTTCTCTCAGCCCATAGACATGTCGAATACAATGGTGGTGTCTATTACAGCTTTGTCTTCTTCCTCCTCCACTTCCACTTCTTCTATGGGGATTCCACATCCTCCATTGAAGCATAAGCTAGAGGATGACCTCACTACAAGTGAAGGTCGAACGAAGGGTTCACCTTCTTAAGAAGTTGGTTTTGTCTTGGCCTGCACCATCCTCATGATGGAGGTGACCCCTGCATCCCTGGAGTTTGTCATTGCCCCTCTTGATGAGGTTGGAAATGACCCTCGGGTGTTTCATTCTTCTCCCACCTAGTTGACATATGGCACTCTGGTAAAGTGCATGTTCAATTTGACATATGGCACTCTAGTAAAGTGCATGTTCAATTTAGTGGATGATATCTCAGCTTTGTTCTCAATATTTATAAGATCGATGAATTTTGCTTCACAAGAGCATAGTGAAGAAGACCTTAAGGTGCCTTCTTCCTTGGCCCTTGTTGTAGGCGAGTCAAAGGATGCTACCCTCGCTATCCTACCCTTGCAGGCCTATCCACCCTCCCCTTACAATGATCTATATTGGGAGCAAGATGACCTACTGGTTGATGAGGACCTCTTGCTTATCTATAGTGTAGACTTGTTTGTGTGTTCATGTTCTCCCATGCTTGTCTTTTTGTGTTTGTGATCCTTCCTGAAGGACCCTCATTACCCTTATAGGTGCTTGGATACAGATGCAATTTTTTTTTCATGCACTTCTTCTATTTGTATCATTATTCTTCTATGTGTTGTGAAATTGATTTTCAATATTGGGGATGACACAAAGCATTGGGGGAATTTAGGCCTTCTTCTATGCTAACCCAATTTTTATTTTCACTTTATCTTCATGTGCTCTTCTTCTTCTTCTAATAAATTTAGGGACTGATGACCATTTCTTCATACACTATATTATATTTATTTGTATCTATGAATAGATTTGACTTCAGATTCTTAGATCCCCTTGTATCTTGATTTCTTTGTCTTTGTCTACTTCTTGATGTTGTGGTTCTTATGTGTTGTCCCTTGCATGTGTGACAAAATACCATGAATACATCTCATCATTTGTGTGCCACAACATCTCTACCTCTCCTTTCTCTCCTTAGGATGCCATGTGCTCCTTTGTGTACACACACCATCCTAAGGGGGGCTACCATGTTGTTCTATTTTCAGTAAGGTGAATTCTTTCAAAAAGGATTCCTTGGTGTCAAATTTTCTTTACAATGAATTCCTTGACAAAAGAATCCCTTATTGAAATCTCTTATTTTCCAAAATGTTGTATTATCCTAAAATCCCTGGATGAAATTTTCTTTCAAAAAAGATCTTGTATGTGAAAGAGTCCAAAAAATTTCCTTTGAAAAAGGAGCACTTTTTCTAAAATGGAAGAGTTTGAAAACTTTCCTTAGAAAAGGAGCATTCTAAGTTCCAATGGATTCCTTAATTAAAAAATCTTTCAAAAGGATCCCTTGATGACATAATAACTTGAAGAAAATGAAGTGTCTTTGAATTGGAGTGTTCTTTTGAATGGGACCCTTGGTGTCTTGAAGGGTTTCCCTACCGAAGGAACCCCCTTTGAAAGCTTTCTTCTCAAAATATCTCTTTGGTATCTTGAAATATGTGTCTTTACCTGATATTCGATGTTGCGTGTCTTAGTGTCATACATCTTATATCTCGACGTCTAGCTTGGGGGCAGCCTGACTAGACCCGCTTCTTTTGTGACTATCCTGCAACATAGTTTGCAGTAGCTCTAGGCTTATCTATCTGATCAAACTATGTCTTATCATGCTGACTTGTGTCTTCTTGTGTCTTATGAATGAATTTTTTGCCTAACATGTTTTTTCTATAGCCTAACATGTTTGTGGTGAGATCATAGCTAACTTTACAAGACTGAGAACTTCTGGAGCTCGCTCTTTTGCACGTCTAGGTATGTCGAATCAAAGATCTACACCCTCAATGTTATTAGTATATTCTCTTCAACCTCTTTCTACTTTAGATCACATATGCATTGACACATATGCTCGTTAAAGTGAGGGAAAATGTAATGGAAAAAATTTGCACCCTAGGCAAATTTCCCATTTATTTACCCTTACTTTAGAATTACAAGTACAAAGATGCATAAACCCACTGTTGTCTTCCTGATCTTTTTGTGTGTCCTTGTCTTTTTATGTCGGTGGAGGAATATTTGTCATGGACATGCACGTGTTGCACGAACATCCATGCGCCTTGCTATTGTCTTGATATATTCTCACCTCTGAAATTATAGAAGCATTACATTTCCTGGTTGGTCGCGAAGGTAACATCCTTTGTTGGGTTTTGACAAAAAAAAATGACTCCTTGCCTCCATTTTTCTCATTCAAACTCATTATTTCATGCTTCTACATCCTCTAATTCACTCTCATGTTGCTTCTCTCATTCTCAAGCTCAATACCTCTCTCTTCTTGATCATTTTATTGCTATATCTTGCTGCTACTAGCCTTCTACTTGGGTCTCTTCACTTCAACACCATTTTCATTGCATGTTTATGAAGTTTTATCTCCTTGGCATGGTGGCATTCTCTTCTTTCCTCTATCAGTCTTGAGTGCTTATAGTAGGGAAGGTAACATTGTGTCTTTTCATTTTGCATCAATCATCTTGTAGAGTACCATTCAGGTTGTCATTTCTCTCTATGTTATTTTGTCATTTCCATTCTTTCCCTTTTTCGCTTTTTCTCTATATCATTGCATATCTGGCTATCCGTGGAGGTGGGAACAACAAAGCAAGGGTCTGACTGAGGTAGACCTCAAAACACAACCCAACATTTTCCCTATTTTTGTGTGTGTAGGTATAGATTTGTTTGCTCGAAGCTAGTTAGAGAACTGGACTGTGCAGGATTCCAGTATCTTTTCCTACTCTTTTCTTGTCATTTTTTTCCATTAGAATAATTCTCATTAGTATTCTTCTTATTGTATTGCTTATTTATGCATTTTCATATTAAATTGTCAAACTATGAAACTCTGTTATTCAGGTTGTAAGTGGACCTTGAGTGTCTTTGGCTATTATTCAACTCGGTGTTCGTATATGTTGACACCGCATCCCTGAGACTCCAACATGACATGTTGAAGTCCAGTTCTCATGTTGTCGTTCTCAGATAAAGAGTTGTCTAAGTTGTAATCTGAGACCCTTCTAGTCTGCTCACCTGATTTCTAAAGCACCTATCATTACCTATTGATCAACCTGAGGTAGTTTAGGGCAGTTCATTCCTATGGGTCAAGTCCTTGTCCATCCCTCAAGAGTACTCACAAGTACCCTTTCCATCTTGTCCATCCACTTCTTCCAAGTAGAATCCCCACCATTGATTCTCCCCTTAATACCTCTCCCTCCATCTCCTCCAACCAAATGAAGATACTTCCCCCCCTCCTTTGCCCATGACTCTCAACCAATATGAGTCATTGATCTCACCTTTCGATCGCATCCATCCATTGGTTCCTCCCAATTTCTATAAATTTGCATCTACGCAAGCCATTTTAAAAAACACTTGAATGCAACCTTATGTTGATGGCAAGAGTACTCACATCCAACCATCCAAGAGCATAAGCACCATTCCATGGTGCAACATGGGTTGGTTTTGGTAAAGGTTTTACATGTTTTTATCAATGTTTACTACCCTTATGCTTAATTTGAGTGTTGTTTGTGTTTTGAGTAGAGTACATTAATATTGCTTTTATTTTCTCTATTAGGCTAAAAAATACGTGCACACACTACTTATCAAAATTAAAAAAACATATAGGAGTATTTTATGGTTCATTCTTTACACATTAAAAATTGTATTTTCAATTATTTTTATGCAAGTAATGTGATGTGCATGCTCAATGATACAATTTTCAGGATGCATCTACTTTGAAAAATCATGAAAAAAATCAATAAAAATATAAAAAATACACAATTTTAAATACTTACTCTTAACTATATTTCTATCACATGGTTTAAAAAATAGAGTGGCAAATGCTGAACACTATGTTATATTTAAGTAAGAAAAATAAGAACACTTTTATGTGTGTACAATATTTCCCCCCTTAATATTAATCATTTTTAAAGTGTGTACAACATTTTTCCTCTTAATATTAATCATTTAGAAAAGTTTAGTAGTTTAAAAACTAGATTTAAAATAGTACAAATTTTGTTCTTATCATATCTTCAAATTTTTAGTGCATGCATCTCAAATTACTCATGATCCAAGTTCAAGTTTAGTTGATTTCAGAATAAATATGGTTTCTTTTGACCCCTTTTTTTGTCCCATATTTCCATACATTTACCTAGTTGGTATTCTCATACTCCATGATTAACCATATATACAACAAAAAAGTAAAGTAAGATAAATTCCACTAGCACAACATTTTGATCAAAACTTTAAGAGAAGTTGGACCAATATTAGCTCTATTTATATTACCACCAAATTATAAAGCAAAACTCATGCCTACTTGATTGTTGATCGCAACTTTATGGGATCATTAATACTCCATTGCATACACTAAGATAATTTAGTTATGAGAATAGTTAAGGAATAAGGAGGTAATAAAGGTAAGCATAATATTAACATTTTGAAATTGGCATATTCATGTTTCTTTTAAGTTTTAGGTTTATGGCGATTGTTTAAGTTGTGGGTAGATGTTGTATTGGGTAAATTATTAGTGGTAAAAATTTACATTTGACTATTTAAAAATTTGATGTTTAAGATTACTAATAATTATTTTTTTGGACAATGAGTCTTTGTACAAAATTAGACTTTGTGCAAAGTTGCTCAATGTCAGAGATTTTTTCAAGGATGTCGATAACACCCTATCTAAAAAGAAATCTATTTTTTCTCAACGAGTTTAAATTTTTAAAAGCCACAAGATGTACATTTTTCTAATCACAAATTGGGTTCCAACTCCTTTACAATATTACCTATAAATTTAGAGTTCATCAATTAGAGACAATATAGTACAATTGGATCAACACCACTTTTTCCAAGGTACAATATTTACAAGACATGAATTTTTTTATGATTGGCAACGTATTAGTCATGCATAAATAGAATATGATTAAATCAAACTTACTTTAACCTCCATGTAGTAATAGGTGAATGGTAGGTTTTGAATTAGACTAAAATATTTATAAATAACTCGATAATTAAAACAATTATATAATATAATGCCAAAGAAAATATTATGACATTTATCAATGAACATAATTATTAAACATAACATTTACATAGAAAGAAAACACATAAAAGTCCAAACCATCTATAATATCGTGTCTAAATAATGAATTAAAGAAATAATTTTAATAATAATTACCCAAGAATCTGAAAATAAAAATATATAAACACTAAAAAATGTAAAATGTGACATGATATTAATATAGACAAATATATATTTTTAAAAGAAAACCATAAATTAATCCAAAATCTATAGAAAAATACTTCGTTTTATACATTAAAGTCAAACTAAGTCCAAAATAAAGGGGAAGAGGCTCTGGGACAGGTAATTTTCACCATTACTCGGGCTAACAAAAATGTCATTAGTAGTTGGATTTCTGGACTTAGCCCACATTAGTTGTTAATTTTCTGGGCTTTGCCCATGTGACTCTTGGGGTGTGCCTCTGTACCATCCGCCCTTTCTTGTGAATATATATGTTTATATTAAATTAATATAGATACTTGCCTATTCATCAAAAAAAAAAACATTTTGTACAAGGAATTTTATTTATTTCATGATAAATTCAATCATTCTCGTTATAGACCATGATTTCAATCATCCTCGTTACAGACCGTAAAAAAGTGATGCTATCAACAATTACTATTGATTTTCGGACAACAGAAAAAGACTGAAACAAATCTTATTGAAAAATGGACACAAATAATTAGAGATTCTGCTCGAATCATGTCTAAATAAATAAAGAATATCGTCAATATCATAGCTTACGTCTGCAACTGGCCAAGCCTATTTGACTTGTCTGTAATATACACTATCATCATGACAATAGCTTTTGTTTGTGGTTTATGTTCCAGCCCCACATTTTTTCATTGTCTATCACGCGGTGTACAATGACTTCTCAATATTTGGGAATTGTGACATAGAAAAACAAAATCAAGTGAACAACGAACTCTCAGTGTTGGGCTTTCAAAAAAAAAAATCTTATCAGTTAAGATCATGGAATTGCTCTTCTGGGTTGTAGCTCTAGTTTCAGCTGGTTTAGGATTGCTTTTCTTAAAGGTTGCGAGAGATATATGGTGGACGCCACTGCAAATTAAAAAGTACTTTGAAGCCCAAGGGATTGGAGGTCCTCCCTACAAGCTACTCTACGGAAATGCTCCTGATATTGTTAACATGGCTAAACAGGAGAGTTCTAAGCCGTCACTATCGGGACACAATATAACTCCTCGAGTTCTTCCTGCCTTTCAGCAATGGGGGAAAATCTACGGTTAATATATTCTCTCCATTGAAACTTTGAATTTTTGAGTTCTAAGGCTTCGTGGTTTCCATCGATTTTGGTTTCTATGAATTTTATCACTGGGCAGTGACTCCTGGTGCAATTATAGTAAAAGGGGGAAAAGCACGAAAAGATCCTGAATTTAAAATAATATTTGAAGGAAGTTCTGTATATCATTGTTTTCGGAAATGTTTTTGCTTGAACATGTTTCAATTTGGTTTTTGAATGGCTTGTATTTCATTTTTTAAATTAACCTATCATTAGAGTTGTAGATAAGAAGAGGAGGATCTGAAGCACCCAATTCATTAGGCATGCATTAATCTGTAATACAGGTCGGGATTATGTTTACTGGTTTGGGACTAAACCCAGACTTTTTCTTCCTCACCCTGAGCTTGTGAAGGAGGTATTATCCAACAAGTTTGGGCACTATGAAAAAATTAAATTTGAGCAAGCGGGAGTCCCGGGACTTGCAGGATTAGAAGGGGAGACATGGGCAAAGCATAGAAGAATCCTTAACCCTGCTTTTCACATGGAGGCCTTGAAGGTAAACTTATAATCCCACAATCCTGAGAAGTTGAATAAAGATAAGATCTACATGAATTGAATAATACTCAATCATACTTCTCAGACACTATCTGGTGTTTTCACACTCAATTGACATACTTTTAAGTTAAGTAGGAGATATTTTTCCGTGGTTTGTATGAATTCATCTTTCGTAAAAATAAACGATTCATTTAAACGTGTTTGAATTGGAGTAGTATTGGGATGTATGATCTTTGGGGAAATTTGAAAATGCTTCATTGAAGTGACCATCCACTCTCATGAAAAATGAATTGATAAAATCATACTCATAAAATATGAATCAATAAATATAACTCAAAAATTATACAATTTTCTTTTTTCCTTATGCTTAATATTGTCAGTTGTACGCTAAATGCCTGAGTGCTTCACTTTTATACTTGTTGACTCTCGTAGAGATGTGGTAGTTTTGTATTCATGATTTTCTTCTGCCAAGAAATTACATTCCGTCTTCACTCATATAATACATCTACAATGTCAGGGCATGATTCCCTCAATTGCAGAGTCTGGCACCAATATGTGCAGAGAATGGAGAAATTTAATATCGTCGGGTGCCAATGAAATTGACGTCTTCAAAGAGTTTTCTGTTCTCACATCAGACATTATTTCACGTACAGCATTTGGAAGCAGTTATGCAGAGGGAAATAACATTTTCCGTTTACAGGCCCAACAAATCCTCCTGATGTTTGAAAGAATGCGCAGAGTTTATATTCCAGGTTCCAGGTAACATCGTTTTAGCCTTATTTTGACTTTAAATTTTGGTTTAGAAAGTAATTGTTGCAAGGTATTTGCTAGCAATATTCTCTCAGGATGCTATAACTTGTGGGTGTTTTCGTTGTATTTTTTAAATTAAATTTAATTTCTCAGAAATGTTACACAAATTGCTGTAAACAGAGATTTTTGTTTGTTCATATGGTTATCACAATGGTTATACTTTTTATTGCAAGGGGCTTCAAGAAAGTTCCTGAAGGTTATTTATTTTTTGATAATATTAGAGAGAGTTCTACTGAAGTCCGCACCCATAAACTTCGAAAATACTTAATATAATACCATAACAGTCATACTGATTGAGCAAACTAAAATGAGATACAAAAAACACTCAGCCATGGGTGACCGCTAGAGATGAAGCCATAAAAGAACAAAACCAAAAAGTACAGTGAAAAAACCATGCAAAGCAAAGTACAGACAAAATACAAGACAAGGGCTAGGAAACGGTGAAATATCCAAACCTTCCACACCATGTGCTGATCTGCCAGAACCACCATCCACATCCGATTCCACTGCCCAACCCCTTGCTGCCACGATTACATATTCCAGTTCTGCGACTTCAGAGCCAACACACTTTGACATGGCTTTGAAATTAACACCATGAATTATTTCCTTGCGTTTAACACCACTTCAGAACAACACCCGCATGATAAGGTAGGGTGAAAACATTTTTAACTTCTAGTGTCTCACAATTGTGTGAGAGTGGCAATCACAACCATATGGAAGTCTATATACAATGTCATTAGGTCTTGCACTTCTCCATTAAGAATAACAATTCCTTTTTGAGAATCTTGATATCACCATCAAACCTGGCCCTTCTAAGCCTCCCAGAACTGCCACGCACTGCCCACTACCAACCTCCTGTGACCTGTCCTCAACATTCTCTAGCAGAGAAAGAAGCAAAAAGTGGAGCCACCTACTTTCTCACCTTCGGTGACCACACTACTTCCTCCATTTCAGAAAGAAAAACAAGCACAATTGTCACATGAGACTGCAAAATCCTGATGTCCTCAATTCCTTCCATATACACGATAATTACGAAGTTCAATGAAATGGAATTTGGGCATCTAAAATAAGACCGCGAACGAGGGGTCAAAAGCCTTGCTATAAGAGTGTTTGTGTTCCATAGAGAGCTTGACAAGAGAACACAATGAAAGCACCTTCACACTCCAAAAATCCTACAAGCAACCTCCACAAATCCAGCAGCCTAAAGGAAAGGCAATAATAACACCAAGTGATACCATGATAAAAATCATAATATCGTCCTAGCTTACGTGCTCGCATAGCAGAAGACACTGATGGTGTGCTTGGTAGCGTATGACAGGCCGTCAAAAATCCCAAACTTCAACATTATAAAGGACCGATATTGGGAATAAATAAAACCACCATCCAAGGTGATCTAACAAAAATCACAATCCTTGAGAAAAGGGGAGAGGTCTATGGGCTCACAATCCAATATTGACATCCTAAGGAGGACACTCATCAAAAATGATTTTATCTAGGCCAATCCCTGACTCTGAGTGATCATTGCTGAGTGCAAACAAAGGGGACCATTCAAGTCTAACATTGGCCAAAAACTTGGAAACTTGATTGCACTCTTTTATAGTGGTGAAGAAAATATCTTCAAACCTATTACAAAAGGCTTGCACTTCATCCAAAAAACTTTGCAACTTCCGATTTTGCAAGCCATCTTTCTCAAAGAGCCTCAAACCTTGAATTATAATAGATGAGTCACCTTCCACAATCATTTTTTTACACCCTAGAGCTGAAGCCATACTGAGACCCTAAACCACAGTGACTCACTTTGCTTCATATGAGTTTTGGATCCCTAGAAAAATGAAATCCCTTGCACAAACCAGCTCAGAGAGTCTTGGATAACAATCCCTCCACTAGCAACCCCTGGATTACCACTTGATTCCCCATCAAATTTCATTTTAAGAAAATCATTTGGTGGAAATTTCCACTTAGCATCAGTTGATCAAATAGTTTGTCAATTACCCCTTCAATGGGGGTGAAAGTTCCTAAATTTTTAAATTCATTGTTATACTACAAAATCAAAACACACAAAAAGTGGATTGCTCTAATACATGCGCCGTTGATCTCATCGCGAAGATGAAACAACTTGGAAGAGATGTCCCTGGAAGGGACGAAGCTTGAAAACTGCTTCTAAGACCTCCAGTAGAAGGGCGCCTTTTCCAAGGAAGGGTGTAAATTTCATACTAAGCCATTTTTCTGCTTGTTTTCACCTTCATCATTTTCCATTGAGTCTTCATCTACGAGTGTTTGACTGATCCTGAGGGTTGACGATTGGATTCACTGAATAGCCAGGAGGATTTTGCACAGATCTCGTGAAGACGACAACTGTTGAAAACCTCATCTAGTTGACCAAAAGGCTAGGCGCCTCTGGCCTGTAGAGGTACATTTTGATATTTTCACTTTTATTTTCCCTCTATTTTATGTGCTTGCTGGAACAACTGTCACGATCACTTAGCACATCTTACGGACTTGCGAACGGATCCATCGTGGAGCTGGGCTGAATTAGAAGAGATTCCCCAGTAACAAAATTTGCAAATTCCATCATCTGACAGGTCTAATTCAAGGGCTCCCCTGGGCTATAGGGGCGCAAAAACTGCAAATTTGACTGTCTCTGTGATATGTAAACTCTCTGTAACTTTTGCTTTTGCCTCCAATTATCAGAGTTCCGCTAACCCGATGGATTCGCTTGATAGCTTGTTGGAAAGCTAACGAAATTCCGAAGAGAATGAATGTATTTGCAACCAAAAACAACTAAATCTGAGCCTCCAAATTGAAGGGCGCCCCTGGCTTGCAGGGGTGCAAATTTGCTCTAGAACTGATAATTTTCTCCATTTCGCGCTTCACGAACACCATTTTGCTTGTTGAGTTGACCACGTAGAAGCATTACTGCCGCTAACGCGTGTGCGTGACTGTATTTTATTATTTTACGTGTACGAACATTGCAATGTTGACTTGCACATTGACTGCACAAGCGTCTCCCACGTATTGAAGTGTAGTGTTTCCAGACTTAGAATATTTTTTCCATTTTTTGCCATTTGAAAATCCCCTCCGTTATGAAGCATCTTTTTCAACATCTTTCCTCACAAAATCTTCTATGTTGAGTTTCAGGCTTAGATTTTGATGCCTGGTACTGGCCAATTGCCATTGACGATCTCGGAGGTCCTAAATTTTCTCCTGAAAAAGTGAAAACTACCCACTAGGCTTAAACTGACTTTTAACTGAAACTGACTTCACCACTATGATTGTGATGTGAAATAAGCCAATCAAAATTAATTTCAGCCAATTCTGACAAGTTTCAATTTTTAGGGTTTTTGACTTAAAAACAGGGGTCTAGAAACTCTAATTTTCAAAATTTTCAAATTTTTCCAGTATCTTACAGACATCACACTGACCAAAACCCCATACTTGATTTGCCCAAAAACTGAGTTTTGACATCATTTTAACAAGATTTAGACCATTTTAAGCAAAATGCCTTAATGAAGCAAAAATTTGGTTTGGGTACAACACACTACTCATGGTATTTTAGTAATTGTTGCATGCCCATGATCACTTGCTGCATGAGCTCCAATATGAAGAACATTCAGTTGCATAATCTAAAATACTGATAATAGAATCACTTATACTTGCAGTTGCAATATTCTTAAGGAGCAATGACCAATACAATTGTGATGCTTAATCTACTAAAATTTATGTTTGACATACACATCCATTTGCATACTACTATTCACATGCCCATTATATCATGTGTTCCACAACTTAACTATATAATAATAATAACTTTTAAAGATATGACCATTAATCATGTTTTGGCATGGAATAGGATGATGTTATATTATAGTACGGTTCAATGATTCTAACTATCTTAACCATGTTGTATTATGCCATCATTTATTTTAAAACTAAGACAATATGTAATTCAGCATTTAAGATTCCGGAAGTAAGAATATTATAAGAGACGAAACCATTATTTAGAGACAACCCTAGAATAGGTTAGTAGTTCACCCACTAACCATATTGTATTATGCCATCATTTCTATTACAATTAAGACAATATGTAATTCACCATTTAAGATTCCGGAACTAAGAATATTCTAAGAGACAAAACCATTATTTAGAGATAACCCTAGAATAGGCTAGTAGTTCACCAGCTAACCATATTGTATTATGCTATCATTTCTATTAATATTAAGGCAATATGTAATTCACCATTTAAGATTCCAGAAGAATATTCTAAGAGACAAAACCATTATTTAGAGACCACCCTAGAATAGGTTAGTAGCTCACCGGGCTTCACCTGTTATAGTGTAATGGTGTCATATAGTGTTCAAACCAGTTCTATAGATGTGGCTGCCCACAGCCTTGAATCAGACCAAATGGTCTATAATGGAGACTTTATTAAATCTGGAAAACAATATCAAGTTTCCTGCCAAAGAATAAATTGGGTAGTCATGGTCATTCATCAGTATTTTCTTAAGACCTAGCAATAAGTATAGTTATACCATTGGCAACCATTGTAATAACACTGTTATAAAAAAACTGAACAATGTCTCAAAAATTATGCATCTTGACCTAGTATAAAAAGTGCTTGTCTAGAAGTTAGTTCATAAAAACATGATATCCTACCTTTTAGTCTTCCACAGAACAACAATGCTTAATTTACATGGTGCCAGTACTATTTGAAAGAATGTTTCAAAGAAAAGTGGTCTCATGGAATGCCTTGTTTGCATGGTATGACCAAAATGGTATGTTGCAAGGACCTTAAAAACTCTTAATAGATGCAACTAGAGGGTGTAAGGCTAGACTCCTCCAAGATACTGATGGCCTCATTGATAACAACACTCATAAGCAGTGGTCAACCTAGATTAATTATCTTCAGATACAAGAGTGAAAAATTCAGAAATCAAAACTATTTTAGGAGAGTAATTGTGAAGGAGTATACTTAGCTCCAGGACTGATGTTGAAGATATTCCTGATTTTGGTGCTGAAATCTACCCTACCACTTCTCCATGCAGCAATATCCAAAAGTATCTTGCTTGCTCATACAGAGGGTATCACATTTTGCCGCTTCTGCCCTGCTCCAACCTCATTTCTGACCCGTGAAAAATTCTAAAAATATTCTAATCTTCCCTGAAGTAGTGCCTGGATGCCAAATATCTCTCCTCTTTCTTTTTACTTCTTTTATCTGATGGACATCCTTACCTTGCTCCACCAAATGTCTGCCTTCCACTTTAATGGTTAAATGTTGACCATGCTTCATTGCAGATGGGTGTCATACTCTCTTTAATGGCATTGCAGGTAGCTTTTGTCTTCTTCCAACAATTTACCATCCTTCTAAAATTCCCATGCTTAATGACATTGCGTCCCTTCCATTCATGAATATTATTTAAAATTTGTTTGTCCCTATCATGCTTACAGTGAGGCATCTGACTGATTGGGCAAAATTACTTGTTGATTCCAACAGATGGTGGTTGTAGAGAAGCTATATGCCATCAACTAAATTCATCATGATTAGAGGGAGCAAGTGACAACTCCACAAACTATTTCTAAGACTTTGATTCACATAGGATTGGAACAACTACGCATTCTAGCTTTACATGCAAATCTGGGCCCCTTTAAATATAAATTTGAGTCTGAGAACTATATACACACAACTTTCAAGGGTATATATGAACACTGTTTTCTGCAAATCAATAATAGAAATTGGACACCCAATGTCCACCCCATGTACTCTCTTTCCTATACTCACCATATGCACAACTTTTCTTTTTTCTTTTATTCATATTATCTTTTAGACACATTCACATCCAATTATTTCCAAGCCTCTATAACTCTACTGCTTCTACTTCCAAACTTAGTGGTCTTCCCCACTAGACGACTCTTCTCTCTCTTCCTGGCCTAGTAGTTCCAATAGAATTGAAATCCCTTCAATTTAGTCTTTAAATGCAAGTAACAATTAGTCAGAAGCCTTTGTTGATACTAAGAAAAATGAAGGTAGCCCCAAAGTAGACTCATCCCTTGTCAAAGCAACGCAAAGCATCTTTCACAGTATAAATCTTGTGAGTGAAACAACTGAAGATGGTATCACCTTTTGCTGCAGCAACTTCTTGACAAGGAGATGCAAATCACTCTCTTGGCACATTGCCCATAAGGCTAATTGCTTTCAGTCCAAGAATTCAACTAGCAAGAGAAAGAGTGTTTACTATATCTAATTGAAAAACTCAAGTACCAGCAAAGAAGTTTGACAGTTGCAGATCAATTCCCTTGCCACAAATAATGCTAAGATGAGGATATAACACCTTTATTGATGTGATGAGCAGCCTGTGCTGAAAAGGAAAATCTTGCAACCTCAAAGTTCTCTAGAAGAAATTGTTAGAAGAGCTGAATGGGACTCTTATATTTACAGGCCCAGGCTTGACCTCCCACCCTGAATTGGTGACCCCAAGACCTGAACCAGGTTGCAGTGGCAGAGGGAGTAACAGATCAGACTGCTAAAGGTTTTCATTGCTCCAAGGTGGGAGCTAGATAATGGTTTTCTAAAGCTTTTTTCTTTTTATGATTTGTAAGAATTTTGAGTACTTGAAACCATAGTAACGAGACTCGGACTTGACTAGGGTGACTCAACTCGGGACTTGGGACTCGGTGCCTGGCCTCGGCATAGACTTGGCAAAATGAAAAAACCCTAGAAATTTAGAGATTTTTAAGGATTTAAAACTTGTTTCAAGCACCCTTTATTGAATAAACCTTAAAGACACAATAACATCATTAAATAGAAGCAAATTTGATCACATACACAAGTATGCATCAATCACATAAGTATAAAGTACACAAATTGTAGCTGAGCTGCTGAAGGAAATAGCACACTTAGATATATAATATAGTCAAATGTAAACTCATGGAATATGAAATCCATGACATAAATGTTCCAAACAAATATGAAATATCAAAACAATAACTACAAGTCTATGGTTCAAAGGAGTTTGCATCCTTCCTACGAAGGCATCTAAGGTGGGTCCTAAATGATGTAGCAACTGCAGCCATAGTCTCTGCTTGTGACTCCATGCCACCCTCACCAACATTAGTTGTGGATGTGTTTGCTCGTGCTTTAGCCTCCTCCTCTGCCATAGCTATAGCCTCAACCTCTCTATCTGCGTGGTCAACCCAATCAAGGTCCTCGTCACTAACACAAGTATACATCGATCATATAAGTATAAAAACAAATTGTAGCTGAGCTGCTCAAGGAAATAGCACACTTAGATATATAGTCAAATACTCAAATGTATGCAAAATTCATCGAATATGAAATCCATGACATCAAATGTTTCAAACAAATATGAATATCAAAAGATTCAAAACAATAACTAGAAGTCTATGGCTCAAAGGAGCCTGCATCCTTCCTACGAATGTGTCTAAGATAGGTCCTGGATGATGCAGCAGCCATAATCTCAAGTGGGGTTGAGGGGCAACGCCCCTCGTGGGGATCTGGGGGTAGCGCCCCTAGTGGGGTCAAGGGGTAGTGTCCCTTGCCACCGGTTTGGGGGTAGCGTCCCCAATGGGGTCAAGGGGCAACGCCCCTTGCTGGGGTCTGGGGGCAGTGACCCTAGCAGGATCAAGGGGCAGCGCCCCTTGCAGGGGTTTGGGGGCAGCGGCCCTAGCGGGTTCAAGGGGAAGCGCTCCTTGCGGGGGTCTTGGGGCAACGCCCCCAATGGGGTCAAGGGGCAACACCCCTTGTGGGGGTTTGGTGGCAGTGGTCCTAGTGGGGTCGAGGGTAGCATCCCTCGCAGGGTCTCGGGGCAACGCCTTGGGCATGCTCCCTGTTGCGATGTAGGGTGAGGTTGAGGGGTGGATGCCCCGCCACTAAGCCCAAATTAAGACCTTCAAAACCATACAAACCTTCATGGCGCACATTATTTTGCATTCACAATAAGTAAAAAAAAAAACAAGTTTTAACTTTAAATTTCATGTAATTTTTTGCACTTTTCAAACCCTTCCTATCAAGTCTTGCTGATGAGACTCACTTGGACTTGGTGAGTCCAGCTAGGACTTGGCAGGACTCAGCAAGACTCGGCCGAGTCTGAGTCCGAGTCTGAGCCCCCAGGACTTAGCCAGGGTGACTCAACTCGGGACTTGCCGAGTCGTGGCGAGTCTCGTTACAATGTTCTAAACTTCTTCGACATTTCTTTGACATACTTTGATTGTCAAATGAATATACCTTTGTCTATTTGATTGATTTGTAGCCCAAGGAAGAAATTCATCTCCCCAAACATAGACATCTCAAACTCTTTTTGCATCTCTTCTGCAAACTTTTTACACAGAGCTTCGTTACCTCAAAAAATTATGTCATCAACATATACAACTACAATCAAAATTTGATCTTTTTCAACTTTAAAGTAAATATTACTATCTATGGTACCCTTATTGAATCCTTGTTGTATCAAATACTTATCCAACTTTGCATACCAAGCTCTGGGAGCTTGCTTCAATCCATATAATGCCTTCTTCAATTTGTAGACTATATTCGGTTTGTCTGATAATTGAAATCCTTCTGGTTGTTTTGTGTAGACTTCTTTCAATTCTCCATTCAAGAAAGTAGATTTCACATCCATTTGATAAACTTTAAAGTCCTTGTGTGCTGCAAAAGCTAGAAACATCATGATAGCTTCCATTCTTGCCACCGGAGCAAATGTCTCCTCAAAATATATTCCTTCAACTTGTGAGTAACCCTTACACACAAGCCTTGCTTTGTTCCTTACCACTTCTCTGTTCTCATTCAGTTTGTTTTTTAACATCCACTTAGATCCAATTATATTTTTGTTTGCAGGTCTTGGGACAAGTTCCCAAGTCTGATTTTTCTCAATCTGTAGTAGTTCTTCCATAGCTTTCATCCAACGTTTATCTTTGCATGCTTCAATTACTGTTTTAGGTTCAACTTTAGAAAATAAACACAAATTTACCTCTTCTTCAATAGCTTTCCTTCTTGTTGATACACCTTTTCTTTTGTCTCCAATGATCCGTTCTTCAGAATGATTCCTCTGCACATACTTAGGGGTTCTAGGGGTCTTTTTCGAAGCTTCATCCTCTTCAAGCTGCACTTCCTTTTCTTTAACCTTTTCTTTTTCTCTATAATCAGGCTCATCTAATTCATATCCATCTATCACAACTGAGTTCTGAAAATCTTCATCAACCTCGGCACTTGCACTCTCAACAATCCTTTTTAATCTTTTGTTGTAGCACCGGTAGGCTTTGCTTTTAGTAGAATATCCAAGGAAGATTCCTTCATCAAACCTTGTATCAAACTTTCCCAAGTTTTCTTCATCTCTTTTGATATAACATTTGCTTCCAAACACTTTGAAGTACTTGATAGTAGGGATCCTTCCTTACCACAACTCATACGGAGTCTTTGTGTTGTTTCCTTTTGCTTGAACTCTATTAAGTATGTAAACAGCAGTATGAATTGCTTCTCTCCAGTAGACTTCTGGTAGATTAAATTATTTCATCATAGTCTTTGCAGCTTCTTGAATAGTCCTGTTTTTCCTTTCAACCACTCCATTTTGTTGAGGAGTCCTAGGGGCAAAAAAGTGCCTCTTAATGCCATGATTCTCACAAAACATGTTAAACTCATTTGAGGTGAACTCTCCACCTCTACCAGACCTCAAACATTTGATTTTCATATCTATCTCATTTTCAACCATAACTTTAAATGCTTTGAACCTATCTAGGGCTTCAAATTTTTCTTTAAGAAAAGTAACCCATGTAATTCTAGAATAATCATCAATAAAAAGCATGAAATACCTGTCACCTTGAAGACTTCTTGTTCTTGTAGGACCACAGAGATCTGCATGAACCAACTCCAACAATCCGGTAGAAGATTGTTCTTTTCCTTTGAAACTTCTTTATGTTTGCTTTCCAATCTGACAATCCTTGCAGACAACATTAATAGGCTTTGTAATCTTTGGCAAATCTCTCACTGCTTGAACTGAACTGATTCTTACTAGATTATCAAAATTAATGTGACATATCCTCCTGTGCCATAGCCAACTGTCATTGATTTGAGTCATAAAACAATGACCGTTAGCACCTTCAAGCTGATAAACATTTCTATTTGTCCTTCCACAACAATTACAGTTTTGAGCCCTTTTTGATATCATGTAATGTCCCCTTCTCAATTGTGATCAATTCAATTGACCGTTGGCCTATTTCGAAGACCCGCAGGCTACTCGGAGGGTGAAAATTAGGGTTTCCTGCTTTTGAGGGGGTTGTTGCTTGAAGTTTGGTGATTGGATTGCAGATTCCTTCTGGGTTTCCAGTGAGCTTCGCAGTGGTATAGCATGCATGGTGATCCAAGCAACTTCAGGAATTTGCTATTTTTAGTAAATTCCATTTCTGGCAGTGGTCCTATTCTCTTTGGTGTAGTTGGCTCTCTTCTTTAGCCAGTTCAATTGGTATTGTGATTTTTGGCCTTTTGATGCTTTTTCTGGAGAGATAAGTTTATTTAATTTAAATAATGTTATATTTTGAGGTTATAACCCCTTGGCCTAGCTTTATCACTTTATGTTGTTTTAAAAGGGGGACCTCAAGGGTGGTTATCTCATCAAGAGATGATTAAATATTTTCTAAAGGCCAAATTAGATGTTGAAGAAGTGGGACGCCTACTTGAGGAGAAGATTAATTTTAATAAAGGTGAAATATGTGCCTTATGTGAAAAGGACGCCATCTTTGGAGGGAAAAGAGATCAAGTCAAATTTGAATTTGGGCACCCTTCTTGAAGCTTCTAGAAGATTCTTCTCAAGTCTTTATAAACAAGCCTCTGCTCTTCATTTCATTATCTTTTGTCTACCATACCGTTATGCTGTTGAATTGTTCAGGCAAAGCTTCGAGGCAAGCATACCTCCTAGCACTTGGCTCATCTTCTTGCTTGAAAAATAGCAACTAGTTGGGTAATAGTTTGTAGTTGAGTTGTTTTGTAGTGAGTTTCTTGCATTTGAGTGGATTCCTTGCATTTGTAGTTCAACTTCAAGCTTGTTAGTGAAGTTTTTAGAGTTGCTGGTTTATGTAGCTGATTTAGAGTTTTAATCATATATTCAAAAATAAAAATATTTTCATTCTGGGTATCTTTCCATTGTGTGTCTTTGATAGGGGTGACCCTTTGTCTCAAGTTGCAGCTTTTTTGATGAAGAAATGAATTTTTTAGAAGCAAGTCGCCCTCCTTGAGGGTCGTACCTCCTCATATCATCTTGGGAATTGTGCAAGAAAAGTTTTAGGGCTGTGAGCTGGGTTTTTATCATTGGATTAGGGGTGCCATCATCCTTGGGGTAATATGCATTTTGTCTCATGCATTTTGGATGGGTTTTGAGTGAGTTGTGAGCATAATAGTGAGTTGCTAAGTTGCTGGTTTGAGCAATTTCAGTCAATAATTAGTTATATCAGATTTTGGGAATTCATTAGTTGAGTGAGAAACTGAGTCCAAGTGGTCTTGTGAGTTTTGGAGAGTTGATAAACATTATTGTAGCTTGTTATGTTTCTCTAATGCAGTGTACTTGAAAGATATTATCTTTATTGTAAGGTTGTTTAGTAGTACTGTCAGTCAATGTTATTATCTTGCTAAGACATTGTTTTTTCTAGTTGCAATAACTTAGGGATTCTCTGACCATATGCTCGCCATTCCTTGGCACATTCCTTGGTTAGAGTTACTTTCCAATCAAATAGCTCATAGGGAACCTCTGACCATATGCTCGCCACTCCTTGCCGCATTTCTTGGTTAGAGTTACTTTCAGCTCAGCACACATAAGATCCTCTGACCATATGCTCGCCTCTCCTAGGCGCATACTTGGTTAGAGTTCCTTTCAGTTCAGCTTTGCATCAAATCCTCTAACCATATGCTCATCCATCCTGGGCGCATTCTTGGTTAGGGTTACCTTTCGCAACGTTTTGGTTTTGGAGCTAACCTTAACGGGTGCGTGTTGCATTGTAACTGTTGTTGAAAATTTGAAAAAAATTAGTCCGGCTCATTACATCTCACATCCATCATCTTGAAACATAAGATTGTATCCTTTGCTACACATTTGTCCAACACTCAAGAGGTTATGCCTTAAACCTTTGACATAGTAAACATCATCAGTATTATGCTTTCCATCAAAATTGATTGAACCTATTCCACATATTGTAATGAACCGGACCAATTTTTTTTTTGTTTTTTGCAATGCAATTACAATTCAACATGCACCCGTTAAGGTTAGTTCTAAACCAAAACGATGCGGAAAGCAACTCTAACCAGAATGTATACCAGGATCCCGATGTGGGCAAGGTGTGAGCATTGGTCAGAGTGTCTAATGCAAATGCAAACTGGAAAGGAACTCTAACCAAGAATGCGCCTGTGCAGACGAGCATATGGTCAGAGGATCAATGCATGATGAACTCAAGTAACCCTAACCAAGAATGGCATTGAGTGATGGCGAGCATATGGTTAGAGGGTCCCTAAACTACTTAACTGAAACCAAATAGGCGGCAAGCCAGCCTCTTCCACTTATTCAGTGGGAAATACAATAGATTAAATGAGAGATAGGAGAAGAATGGCTGATAGTACTACTAACAGCTTACAATATGTCAGAATGTTCATTTAAATCTAGAGTTTTCGAGTCCTTCAATGCTGCAACTGAATAGTATGTCTTCCCAATACCAAATGTGACTTCCAATGCTCAATCCCAACCAAAGGAACAACTTTCTTGATTCTGATATATCAGACTTGCAACATAAAATGAAGAAATCTGTAACATAATACTCACTCAAATGCTCATATCTTGCTCAAATCTCACTCTAATGACATGAAATGAATTGCAGATTTCTCTAATGATGAAGGCGCCCAAAATGAATACTTAAAACCTCACCAAACAACTCCCATTTATTTTGCACAAATCCCAAGGTAATTCCTAAATGGTACGGCCCTCTTGTAGGGGCGATTTAGCTAGGAAAAATCAGAAACTTCATTATAAATTCCACAAATTTGCAAGTAGGGTCGCCCCAAGTAGAAAAGATGATTTGACAAACACCCAGAACAATATCCTTTTTATTTTTTGATATATGAATGAAAACTACCTACAGCCATGCAACATCAACAGCTCTGAAATATGACAAAATGCTTGAATAACAGCTACCAAATGCAATGAAACTCAACTACAATGCTAAACAACCCAACTACAATCTAATTCTCAACTTGTTGCTATCTTTCAAGCAAGAAGATGAGCCCAATGCTAGGAGGTATGCTTTCCTCGAAGCTTGCCTGAAGACATTCCAGCAGCATAACAGTATAGTAGACAAAAGATCCCAAATGAAGAACTGAAGCCTGAATAAATAGATATGAGAAGAGCTTCTAGAACCTTCAAGAAGGGCGCCCAAACCCTAAATTTGAATTCAACTCATCTTCCCTCCAAAAGGTGGCGTCCTTCTTCCCTTAGTCAAATATTTCACTTTTTTTTAAAAATCAACCTTTCTTCAAGTAGGCGTCCTTTTTTACTTAACCCAATATTTGGCCTCAAAATATAATATATCTTTTCAATGAAGAGCTTACCCATCAAGTCCCCTTTTTAAGAACATAAAGTTATAATGCTAGGCAAGGGGGGCGTTATAATATTAAATTATAATATTATAAAGTGAAAATACTTATCTCTCCATAAAAAATGCACCCAAGGGCCAAAAACAATATTGCCAACTGAACCATCTAGAGAAGAAGACCAACTGAACTGAACCCAAACTGTCCACTGCCAAAAATAGAATTTACTAAAAATAGTAAATTCATGAAGTTGCTCGAAACGCCAAACTGACCATACCACCGCGAAGCTCTCTGAAAACCAAGAAAGAATCCGCAATCCGATTTCCAAACTTCAAGCAACAACCTCCTCAAAATTAGGAAACCCTAATTTCACCATCCAAGTAGCCTACGGGTCTCCAGAATAGGCCAACGGTCAACTGAAATGATCACATTCGAGAAGGGGACATTACACATATCTTAGCACCTAAATCATCACCAAATCTAACAAGTCCTCCATCATACTTTTCAAGTTTAACAAACTTACTCTTGTCTCCGGTCATATGGTTAGAGCATCCACTGTCAATAATCTAACAGTTCTTATCCTGTCTAGCATGAAAAGAAGATACCAAAGTACCTTCAATCTTATCCTTTCTCTTCAGAGGGCATTCCTTCACACATCTTTCAGAGTTAGCAGAAACAGATTCATCTTTTAAAGCCATGAACAAGCATTCATCATCCTCATCTCCATAATCAAATTCATCATCGAAAATACTTGCATCTTCTCTAACATAATAACTTTTCTTAACCATCTTAGTTTTTTGTTCTCCCTGTTTTTGTCATTCACAACCTATTTGGACATCTTGAAGCATAGTGACCTATCTTTCCACAACTGAAACATTTGAAAGGAAACTTACCTTTGTACTTACCAGTACCCTTTTTCATCCTTCTCACAATGTTAGCTTCCACATCATCAAGATCCTCTTGATATGATTCTTCAATCTGCTTTGTTTTTGCAGCCTTAAAAGCAATCTCAACTTTTGCACCATTATTTGTACCAAATTCTCTCATTTCAAATGCAGTTAGAGAGCCATACAATTGATCTCTAGTATAATGCTCTAGATTTTGAGATTCCTCAATAGTAAAAACTATATGACTGTAAGCTTTAGGAAGGGTTCGAAGAATTTTCTTTACTATTTTTGGTTCTTTGACTTTTCCACCAAGACCTTTGATGGAGCTGATCACTTCATCTACCCTCTACATATAGCTTGTAATGTTTTCATCTTTTGACATCCGCAAGTTCTCAAATGTGATATTTAAATTCTGCATCTTAGCTTGCTTGACCATGTCATCTCCTTCATAAATACTTTCCAATTTTTCCCAAATTTCATTACCAATTTTCAAATTCATAACTTTCATCAATTCAAAATTTGTAAGACTACACAAGAGAGCATACCTTGCTTTACTATTGCTTTCATAGGCTTTGAGTTCAGCTTTAGTGCTCAGACCATTTGTAGGAATAGTATATCCATTCTAAACTTATTTCCAGTCATCATATCCCAGATTATCCAAAAAGCCTTCCATCCTTTTTTTCCAAAATACATAGTCCGTTCCATCAAATATAGGGATCTCCTTCTTGTGCGCCATCCCAGATCTACCTTGAGCAGTTAAACTTTCTTCCAAGGAACCTCCCTCTGATACCAATTGTTGAATGGACAAGACAACTGGGGGGGGGGGGGGGTGGTGAATTAGTTGTACTTTAAAACTTCAAAACCCTCATTAACATTCAGACCCACATTCATTCATTAAACCCTTAAATCTGTTATGATAATTTAGCATGAAAAGAAAATAACAGAAACTGAAACAACTTAACACCATACACAGGAAAACACCAGATTTATGTGGAAAACCCAAGAAGGGAAAAACCATGGTGAGGATTAGCTCACAATATAAGTAATATCAATAATGAATACAATAGGGCTCACTATCTAATGAAAGAAAGGATCACTGTCAAAAGGCTCACTACCAGAATGGAAAAGAAGATAGAGAAGAGGTGTTACACAAAGAAAATCATCTCAATGCAATAGAGAATCCACCACAATGCCACCAACACCTTCGCAATCTGATTGAAGAATTGTAGCCACCTTCTACTCACTGCATCCAGTAGACTAACACATGAAAGCTCACACTACATTACTCGATTTCACACTCTAACACACTGCACTTCGCATCTCTTGCATCTATCTTAACATCCTTCAGCAACTCAACTCATACTTATACCGTCCTCAACCTTGAAACTCTTCTCCAAGGTTGACTATGCACATCAACCGTGCAAACTTAAATTAGGTCGATGCCAAAACACTTCTATGATGGATAAAAGTGAAAGCAGACCACATCAAACCTTATAACACCACTCAACCACACGCTTCTACAAATAACAAACATTCATTGCAAGTAGTGTAAACACCAGGTCGGTTGTTACCCGTGCAAACACCATTAAAAGTTTAAGCACACGCTTCCTCAAATCCAAGGATGACTTGCAAACCACACACCATGCTTGAACATGATCTAGAACATTCCATGAACACCCTAAAATCCACCAACCTCCTTCACAACAACTTCCACCTGAAGAATGTACACACCCAGTACACTCAGACAACTCTTCCATACACTGTAACTTAGAAAACCAACTTTCAAAGCACCAAACCTCAAACCACCTTGACCAAAGAAAGATACCAACACTATCAACACTCCTTCAAATCCGCAAGAGCTGAAACCACTCTACGGAGAAACGCGGAGCAAAGACATTTCTCCCAGACATCTCTACAATGTACAGTTCACACACTGGTGAACACAACTTTTTCTGTACAACAAGACAACACACCAAATCTTGAATACAACACCTTTGAACATCTCTGATCAACATATCCGAATCACATAGGCAGATCTTCAACCTAGAAGAAATGTGGAGCAACACAAAAACACAATTCTGCAACCTAGAACACCACTGCAATACACTGTTTCCTTTTTTTATCAAATTTTCTCAAAAGCACTTGGAAACCAAGCACCAAAGACACATCCTCATCATCTTCAACACTTCCTCAACACAACTGAACCAATAGCAACTCAACCATAGATCATAGAATCTTATCACAACAATGATAACACAGGCTTGTTGACATCATTGACAACACTAATTGCTCATACTTGCAACACTGATGAATACATGTCCTATATCTAATCCATACTTGAGGCATTGGCAACTTGATGACATCTAGATAGGGTATTGACAAAGTGGAACCAAAGAATAGAATTTTAACATAGCAGAACTGACATTAGAATAGCGTAGTCCCAGAGCATAGATTTTAACATATTGGAGTTTACTTGGTGCAAGGTGGCATTTGAGTCACCTCCTATATGAGAAGAATGTTTGGATTTGAATACATGGGTGAAGGGTTTTGGTTCTAGACAATATTAATATCTGCAAAGATGGTTGTCATAAAAATCCAGTCATTAGAGCAAGAACTTTATGGGTAGTGACAAAATGCCTTTGATGAAGGGCTGTTATGCCCTTTAGATACTAACATGCATATGCAAATGTCAAATTTAGACAAGATTTTTCTGCACGTTTAGGAGATGGTGGTGTATATATAATTGCAATTGGTGCCAGGTGGCTCTCGCTTTTCCTTTTCTTTTCAATTTTCATAAATGGCTGGAATTATTTTCCTAGAAAATTTAAGATTCATGGCACAAAATGACTTGATGTTATCCATACTTTATTATTAAATCCAATCTAATCCCTCTTTTCTAATGCTGTAAAGATGTAAGCAAGCCAGAGACATTTGTTGATGAACCATGGAAAAGGTTTTATGACTGTTGATAGCCCAGGGAACTTTGTAAATATGAACTTTCAAGGAGATTATTTGTCTAGTTTTGACTGTCCTGTATCATGGTCGTGAATATTGAATTCTAGGAATAACTTCTGATAACAGGTTTCTTCCTACAAAAGAGAACAGACTTGGATGGTGGTTGGGAAAAGAAATCAAAAGATGTATAAAACAGGTGATTGAAGGCAGGGAGAGGAATGCTGGCATTGGAAACTCAAGTGACTATGGTACAGATCTACTTGGACTAATGATGAATTCCAACAAGAAGCAAGGTGGAGGAAAGCTGCAGAATAACATGAGCATGACTATAGACGAAATAAGTGCTGAATGCCAAACTATCTATGTAGCTGGACAGGAAACTACAACAATCCTCTTGACATGGACCATAGTCTTGTTGGGAATGCATCAAGACTGGCAAGATCAAGCACGCAGGGAGGTGCTAGAAGTATGTGGGAAAAATGAATTTCCGAATGCTGAAGCTGTAAATGGCCTAAAGATTGTAAGAACACATACTATTAACCTTAGCCAGAGTTCATTTTTTCCAATGATTGTCTAAAAGAGGTTTTTTTCCATAACATTAAGTTAGAAACTAGTTGAAATGTGGAGATAAATAGCAGAGGAAGTTATGCAAGTGTTTTCCAGATATCGAACTATTCATTGAAAGCTTAATACAAAACTTTGGTTTGTAGATAACAATATGTTGTACCCTTCTTATTGCAGATGGGAATGATATTCAACGAATCCTTGAGACTATATCCACCTATAGTGGCATTGAACCGGAAACCGGTAAAGCCAATGAAGCTTGGAAAAGTCACAATTCCTGCAGGTACTCAGCTTCAAATTCCAATCCTTGCAATGCATCACGATCCATTGTTGTGGGGTGATGATGTGCATGAGTTCAATCCAGAAAGGTTCAGCCAGGGAATTTCAAAAGCTGCTAAACATCCAATGGCATTCATGCCATTTTCTTTAGGTCCACGGATTTGCATTGGTCAAAACTTTGCATTATTAGAGGCCAAAGTAATATTGGCCATGATTCTGCAACGTTTTTCCTTTGTGATTTCACCTCATTACATCCATGCACCTGTTCACTCATTCTCTCTTAAGCCCAAATATGGAGCTCAGATTATTCTCCACATGAATTAAATTTAATAACAAAGAATCCTGAGTAAACATTTGATACTCTGAACTGCTACAAGTATGTCGTATAATTATATTATTGTGGTGCATAGATAGAGAACTGTTTGATGTAAAGCATGGTAAAAGACTAATATTTTTGTGTGATGAATTTGATATATTACCACATTGTAAATTTGGTACTATATATAATTATGTGATGATTTTGATCAAATTGTACTGTATGATTATATTTTTAAAATATTAGTCATGTGATTATGGTTGCAATCCCCTAAGAGCCTGTGTTGACCTTATCACATTTGGCTCATCTTCACCATCAAATCTGGATTGAAATTATATGATGATTCAACCTGATTCAACTGCTTAGTTTCAAGTCAATCTTCACTGAAATTTATTTACAGTCGAACCAAATTTGGTAGTTCACCTTGAGCTGAAGGTTTTAATTGTTTCTTTTTAATGATGTAACTTTAACTTGCATAACCAAAAAACAGCAATTGTCTTCACATAGATGAAAAATACAGCACATAATCTCTGAAGAGCGCATATAATTAAATATAGATTTTTTTTTAGACAGTTTATGATGTATGACAGCCACACCTTGCACTTCACTCCATTGAAAAGAATATTTCCTATACTTGGTTAGGCTGGAGAGAGAACAATGCCACATTTCTGGGCTATTCCATAAAAGCAGCCTTGATTTTGTATTTATAGCCATCTGGTTACTAATTCTGCCCAAGACTAAATGCTGGTTTTCCTTTCTATATTCAGTCATGATTCCAGGCATTTAGGTATTACTTTTCATAGAAATTTTTCAACAAACAATACCATGTAGCTTATATTTTGTTCTCAAAAACATAAAAAATGTTCCAAGGGGAAATGTCTAAAGTGATTCTAAACCACCACAAATGTATAGATTGTACTTTGATGTTCCCAACCCATAAAAACTGCCCGGTCAAGAGAATGTTGAGTTGTATCTTTTCCTCTATTTTTAATCACATTTAACCATTAAAGAAATACTCGTATTCTTATTTCCCTTGCAGAAGGTAAAATTTAGCACATGCTAGTGGCAAGAATCTTTATACGGTGTTTTAGTCCATTTTTGTACCATTGGTATAAAAACCCTATATTGACAAGGTACTAGAGGCCATGCGTACTTATAATTCTTTGAGTCTTCATGTCTCCCTTTGTTTTCAACTGATTGTGTTCCTCTTGCATGTAAACCAACTAAATTTTTTTCATCATCTCCAATATATTAGAACTTACTAACTTACTACTTTTCAAAGAAACCTGCAACTCATATTTATAATGCTTTAATATAAACCAGTACACACATCTTGAACATGAATCTAACCTATCTAAACAATAGATATATTAGTAAGAAAACAATTCCTTAATATAAATAAGAATTTTGTATACAACTTAGTGGGCAAGTAGGGAGAGTGCTATCACCCAATAACTTGATATGTTAAGTCATTTTAAGAATTGATTGTGTATTTAAAGTATCATCAATGTGTCATATTTTAACTATTTTTTCAATTCATTTACACTCACTTCTTTTTATATTGCAACACCATCAATATATAATAATTTATAGCTTTTATTTTCATATCATGTTAGAATTGTGAATAACATGAGACACAGGATCAACCAACAAACAAAAACACCTTCCACACAAGAGAATTGTAGACAATAATCTGCTATATCCTCACTAAAAAAACTTATAAAATGAAAAGCTTGCTTGAACCTCATGAGATAATACAATGAAGGAGATTTCTTATAAGAGCAAACCCTAAATGATAAAGGGATTAGATCATGACAATTGTTGTCACCTTAAGTGATGAGATAGAATGATCTAATAATAACTCACTCTAGTTAATAGAAAAAAAACACTTAAGTTTAACTTAAATGCATGAAGTGAAATTAGCTTAATAATTAATTAATTATTAGCTAATGCATAATTACTCTAATACCCTTTTTAAGTGAAAACTTAGGGAGTAAAAAATAGAGAATGCATGATGGATTTCTATAAACAAGGACTAATGTGGTACCCATGTACAAACAATCTAATTTCTCACAACTAGAGAAAAGGAGAAAACCTTAGGGGAAAAACTCCTCTTCAAAAGATAAAGGTAAATGAATGACTAAGAAACCTCCAAAACAATGTCCCAAAAAGAATAGGAACATGAAGAATATCGCTAAAGCACGAAGAAGTTGTAGACAACAATTGAATGATGAATGCTATAGTACTAAAATGAATAACATCCTCTGAACATATCATGATTAGGATCAAGAAGACAAGAATCTGCATGAGTGCCTCCACTGATAGTACTTGAATTAGATGGAAAATAAAGACAAGCATATGACAATCAAAGATATAGATGGCACATGAATATGCATGAGTGACCCCAACGACACTACTCAACATGCAAGATGCAAGTCGAAAATATAGGTAACAATAATCAAAAGAACACCGATCAAGTCAAAATAGAAGGTCAGCTCCACAAAAATGGAATGTAAGAGTGTCCATATGGTAAGTGTTCAATCTCACTAAAATGCATGGGTAACCAGCGACTGCATTCGCTTACTATATAGGAACAAAAATTGAATACGTAGTTCACTCCAAAATGAAACCAAGTATTATTGCCAATAGTAGAACCCCCCCATAATGCAGAAAAGGGGGAGGTAAGACATGTCCATTGAAACTGTGTCACCAAGAAGTGCATGTAGGAGAAAAAAGAACATCTAAACATGCTCATGAAAGTACCTACAAATAAAAAGGGTGTGCAAACAAGACACACATATGAGACAAGAATCAATGGGATTTGATGTCAACATGGAAGGAACACTCACTTGACAAAGGTGTGATGGCAAAAAAAAAAGCCTACACAACCCTCCCATAATGCAGGAAAGGGGGAGGTAAGACATGTCTATTGAAACTGTGTCACCAAGAAGTGCATGTAAGAGAACAAAGAACATCTAAACATGCTCATGAAAGTACCTACAAATAAAAAGGGTGTGCAAACAAGACGCACACATATGAGACAAGAATCAATGGGATTTGATGTTGTCATGGAAGGAACACTCACTTGGAAAAGGTGTGATGGAAAAAAAAAAAGCCTACACAACCCTCCCATGGTACTTTATATCATAGTGTGAGTACAAAAGACATAACATGATGTGCGAAATCTCAAAAAAATGCATCAATTCATACATTTTATCTCAGTGCATCTACAAAAGAGAATTTGCATGCGAAAAAGCCCAAATAAAACAAAATCTTAGAAATACATGTAGAACAACCTACAAAAAATTATCTTGCACAAACAAAAAGTTTCCAATAGCCAAAATGTCCAAGTAATTCACCAGAATGTAAAAACACAAAAAAAAAAGAATAAAATGTACGTTAATAAAAATATGGAAAAAGTGCATGGATAACTATGAAGAACTTTGAAAGACCTTTCCGGCATTGCTCGAATCGCAAAAAATAAAGGAATTGGTAAAAAATTATGAGCTCAAAAGTGAAAACAACACATCCAACTTTGACAAACTGTAGAATGTACTAGCAACAAAATTTGAGAAAAAACCAACACCATTGGATAGTGCTAGAACCATCTTTTTGATGATATCTCGTTTTCCCAATTTTGATACCCAAGCAAAAAATTATTGTGATTTTTCCACTTCTACTTAAGTTTTAAAAAAAATTAGCCCCTAGAGGTTGGGCGTTGGTCACGCATGTTACCAAGGACAACGGACCTAGGTGTTGGCATTGAGGGCTAGCAGTTGAGCCCCTAGTCGCTCATGTGACTACAAACAGGCACTAAATAACTCATGGGGGTTGAGCACATAGGGATTGGTCACTTATAAGACCTATGTGAGGGTTATGGGCAATGGTGGTCACTTAAGAGTTGCAGGGGTTGGGAGTGGTCACCAATGTGACCAACACTTGTGACTCCACTGGCTAGAGGGTGGTGCTACCGTCGGCGCTGTTGATGTGGTGGTTCTACTTGGTGGCGAGCCACTAGTGAGCGCACTATTTTATATGCTAATCGGCCTTTTTCTTTTTTATTTTTTATTTTTGTCGTACAATATGACACTTAGGAGGTTGTACAACTTCCTAAGTAAAAAAAATCCTTTAAAGCTCCCACTAGTGAAATAGGAAAAGTTTATATTCAAAATTTGTCAATTCAACCTCTTGAACGCAATGGTGAGGTCTTTTTCACGCCAAAATGCATAAAAAATTCACCCAACTTCAAAATTTTCAAAAAACTATGAAGATTCTAGATTTGAAGCCCTTGTAACCCTAGTTGAAGGAAACCCTCAAAAATTGAGAAGGGGTTCCTTAAATCCACACTTTGATACCATGTTAGAATTGTGAATAACACAAGACTTAGAATCAAACAATGGACAAAAATATCTTCCATTCAAGAGAGCCGCAAACAATAATTTTCTATATCTTCAACTAGAAAAACTTACAAAATGAAAAACTTCCAAGAGTCTTCAAGAGATAATATAATGAGGGAGAGTGTTTTATAAGAGCAACCCTAAATTATAAAGGTATTAGATCATGACAAGTTTCATTATCCTATGTAATGAGTGTAAGATTTTCCTAAGGAGATGGCCTTCCAAGATCTAGAGACCAAATGGAAAGCACAAACATGGAGAATATCAATATGACAAGAATAAAATGTATTCCTATGAATAATGCAAATAGAATTTAGTATACAATATATAAGAGACCCTTGGTTATATAGCCAAGGTAATACATAGGATTAGACAAGATCATGGAAAGTGTCTTAATCCTATGTCATGTGACAACTAATTCATCAAATATTAAATGACCTAGGAAAAAGTATTAAATGACATGATAAGATCACATGACAACTAAGACTTCTAGAAAGATTCCTAGGACCTACTAGGTGAACTAGTTAGTTAGGAAATCTTATTCACACCAACACCCCCCTTAAGTGCAACTTAGGGAAGAGTAAACTAATAAAGATGATGCAAATATGATGGGTCATGGCTATTAGGTCATATTAGGTACCCATGTACAAATGAAATCTCTCATAAACATAGAAAAGGAGAAACCCAACCAGACAAAAATCCTCCCAAACTAGAGATGAAAACAAAAGGCTCTCATTGAAGAATGAGAAGGAGAAAACCCCATGTGAGGAAAAAGAACCCCCATAAGAGAGAAGAAGAGAAACAATGTAGCCCCCCTCAACGTAGTGTCTCCTACAATGATGGTAGATGCTCGACAATGAATGTTGAAGATGATCCAAGACCATCGAACAACATTCCTCCCCTTAGTAAGAAATAAAACCAATAATGTATGCAGGATTTATTCCCATTCCTGAAAGGAAGATGAGGAAAGAAGAATGATGTATGATGTCTCTAAAGCATGTTCAAATGTCTCCATGTCGATGCTATAAAGTCCCTTGCCAAATCTGATCCGATTTTTCAATTTTGATGCCTTGGGTATTTTGTCAAACAGTTGTCTTGCATTGTGTTTTATGTTGGTAAATGATTTTTTGTTCTACTTTTCTTGTTTTTGAATGATGGGATGATGCACAAGAGACTTAACTATCAATTCCAGATAACTTCTAATGCAAGAGAAATGCTATGCGAGTATTTTTTTTTTTTGGATTTTCAAATGAAAATAGATGACTGAAAGTTATGCAGACATGCAGCTATAGCTAGTTGCCATTTTGTCAAAAAAAATTCAAGGAAAACTCCCAACTCCTTGAAATTGCTATTATGAAGTTCAAACTATTCCAATGCTAGCTACCCCGATGAGGATAGTATGAAGTGCAAATGAAGACTATCTTTGCCCCAAATTATAGTGCTAAGATATGCAGATTGGATTCTATACATATGCAAGAATTACATCAATATATATCACTGTTATGATAGTGATCTACCCAACAACTACAATGAAATGCAATTGGCATTGAAATGCAAGATTATGACTGAATATTGAAACCTAGAAATGATGCCAATTGTTGTGAAGAAAATATGATGTAGACAAAATCGAATGACTCCCAAAAATAATCCCTCTTGGCTTTGCTTGGCAACGACTAACTCCTTGAAGCTAGGCGTCTCTTCTACAACAAGAATTGAATTTCTTTACACTCCCAAACTTGAAATCAAACCTATAACTTGTGCACCCAGAATTTCTAGACTCAATCTCCAAGTCCACCCTCCTTTCTGACCAGAATTCACACCTCTATGGAAGTCACAAATTTTATGAAATTGACTTCTCAATAGATAAAATCGATATTGATCCTTTGATTGAAAATTGGCATCTCAAAACTAAAAATTGAATTTCCTCCAGTTGAAAATTATCACCACAAAAACTACAAGTAATTCCCCCAAATCGATTATCCCTTTCTTTTCCAAAAATCGAATATCACCAAGCTGGGAATGATCATAAAAATTTAACTTGTCTTCTACCAAAATCGATTCTCCAACCTTTCTCAAATTTTGGTCTTTAGACCATTGAATTTTGCAATAAACTCCAAGTAGGTAATCTGAAGTAATCTCTTCCACTATTTTCCAGCTAGGGTTGATATTTCACAACCAAACCTGGTACTCTGGAGTTTTTAAACTCTCGAGCAATGCAAGCAATCAAGCTTATACCTCACAAGCATGAAAGTAGATGAACTCAAGATGTCTCAAATGGATTGCATTAAGCTCCTTATAAAGAATTATCATCCACCACCAAGAAGCTTCTAGAAAATACCATTTTTTTTTTTAATTGACTTTATAATATAACATTTTATTTTTAGTCACTTAATTAAATTAATTAAATATAAAGCTATATTATGATATTATTTTATTGAGACAATTTTACAAATAATTAATTTAATATTTATTCCTATATTTCTCCTTTTAGCCTTTCAGGAATAATTAAAGGCTAAATGATCACTTGGTGGCTACTCAAAAGGGGACATTATAGATGTTGAAAGTTGTGACACTTCAAACAAGCATTCTAGGCCACACTGTTGAAGAGGACAATCCAGAATCTAGTAGAGATGATTGTAGAACATAATCCAAAGACAAATATATCTCCTCTGAAGACAAAGAAGCCTCCTCCAAATGTTGTCCAAAAGTATCCACACTCATGTCAAACTATGAAGAATGATCATGTAGAGAGTGAACAAGAGGGTTAGTGTTCCCTCACAACAACCAAAGAAAGATCATCTTCATCAAAGAGGATGAATGTCATCAATGATATCTCCCAAATCTACAATATGAGACTCCACAAACAAGTCTGAAATACCTGTCAAGAAGACATCTCAAGTAGCCATATCTGAAAGACAATGAATATCTTGTTGCACTAAATCACAAGAAGCCTTATTTGTAGCAACACAAACATCATCAACTGCAACAATAGTGTTGAATGAACAAGACAACTGAGAGGAGGGGTGGTGAATCAATTGTATCTTATCAAAACACCAAAACCCTCATTAACATTCAGATCCACAAGCATTCATTAAACCCTTAATCTATTATGAAGTTTTAACGTGAAAAGCATATAACAAAAACTTAAACAACTCAACACCACACACAAGAGAATACCAGATTTATGTGAAAAACCCAAGAAGGGAAAAGCCACGGTGAGGATTAGCTCACAATATAAGTAATAGCAAAACCAATTATAAGGGCTCACTTTCATAATAGGATACACTGTCTACAAAGGCTCACAGTCAAGATTCACTGTCAGAGTACAAAAGGAAGATAGAGAAGAAATGTTACACAAAGAACATTATCTCAATGCAATAACGATTCCACCACAATAGCTCCAACACCTTCACAGTTTGTTTGAATGATTGCAGACACCTTCTGCTCACTGCATCTGATAATCCACACACTTGAAATTTTTGACTACTTTGCTCAATTTCACATCACTCGCATCATATACTTCACACACACATCTATCTTGCATCTACCTTAACCTCCTTCAACAATTCAACTCATACTTATACCGTCCTCTGCATTGAAACCCTTTCCAAGGTCGGAAATGCACCTCAAACGTGCAAATTCAAATTAGGTCGGTGCCAAAAAATTCCCACGATGGATAGTAATGAAGGTGGACCACACAAAGCCTTATCTAGGACCCAAATTTGTCCTAACATGCCTTAATGCGCTTCCAAAAACTTTGAAGATGTTTTGCATGTAGTGTAAACACCAGGTTGAATGTTACCCATGCAAACACCACTAAAATTTTAAGCACATGTTTCCTTTGATCAATCCATAACTTTTAGACAAAAAAATTCACTTGAACATGATCCAAAAACATCCTGAAAACTAACAAACTCCTTTGCAACAAAATTCACCTAAAGAATGTACAAGGTTTGTACACTCAAAAAAATCTGCCAAACACTGTAACTCGGAAGACCATCTTCTGGAGAACCAAACCACGAATCCTCTTGACACAGGAAAAAGACCAACACCATCAACTCCCACTTAGAACCACAAGTCCTAAAACACAATTGCAGAGAAAATCAGAGCAAAGACATTTCTCCTAGACACCTCTATAATGCATTGTTCACACATTGGTGAACATAACTTCTATACAACGATGGACATCATTACAAATTTTGAATATAGCATATTTGAACACCTATAACCAACATATCTAAACCACACAAGCATATCTTCAACCTAAAGAAATACAGAGAAAAAATAGAACACACCTCTACAACTCAAAAAAATACTACAACAATCTCTCTCAACACAATTGACATCAATGACAACACAAGCATGTTGACATCAATGACAACACCTTCATACTTGCAACAATCTCCCCCTTTGTCATTGATATCAACACAAGATGTGAAAAACCATCAAAGACAACTCTCCTTTCTTTTTTATTGATTAGAAAACTTACAAAACATTTGTCTCTCCCCCTTTCAACTAATTCTTTTTCACATGCTTCACTCTCCCTTTGACAATAATGATTAGACAACATACACAAATTTCTCCCTCTGATACATTGCAATTTTTCACATGATTCTCTCTCCCCCTTTGACATCAATGGAAAAGGATAAAATGTTTTGCAATGTTCTCTCCCTTTGACATTGAACCAAGATACTTGCTACTGCTCCTTAGACAAACTTCTCACCACTGTTCTATTACTACTCTGACTACTCTTTTCCATCACTACTTTGAATACTCTTTTCATTATTGCTCAGAGTACTCTTTTCATTACTAATCTGAATACTTCCCCTTAGGAGTACACACCAACCTATAACAAACTAGCAACCTCTGGATAATGACAATGCTCACTCCATACTGCGACAATGTCACTACCTACCCCCCTAGAGAGATAGCTACCAATTGTCAATCTAGAAAAAGAATGAATCCATAGATCCATTGGACTGATGCATCGCCATATGCATCTAGTTCAAAGGAGGGGCTATAACCCCCAACTTCTTTCAAGGATACTCAAAAGTATCCTTAAGAAGAGCCCTAGTGAATATGTCAACAATCTAATCCTTTGTAGGTGCATATTCAAGCTTCACTTCATTCTCCACAACCTTCTCTCTTAGAAAGTGATATATGATTGAAATATGTTTTGTCCTTGAATGCATCTTTGGATTCTTTGAAATGTTTATTGCACTTGTATTGTCACAAAAGATAGAAATAGGCTCATCATACACCACTTTGATATCCTTCAATATTTGCCTCATCCACAACACTTGTGTGCAACAAGATTTTGATGCAATGTATTTAGCCTTTGTAATAGATAAATAAACTAAATCTTGTTTCTTACTTAGCCATGACACTAATCTACAATTAAGAAAGAATGCACCACTACTTTTACTTTTTCTGTCAACCACACAACCAGCCCAATCTGCATCTGTATAAGCACTCAATGTGAAGTTAGTATCTTTTAGATACCATAAGCCATGATCTAGAGTGTCCTTTAGATATCTAAATATCCTCTTCACTATTGCAACATGTGACTCTCTAGTATCTTAAAATCTAGCCACAAGACAAACTGCATGCATGATATTTTTTCTAGCAGCAGTTAGATATAGCAATCCACCAATCATAGATTTGTATTTTCTCTTTTCAGCCTTAGGGGATGAGAAGGGATTCATCATTCTTGCTCAATTTGCAACCAATGACCATAGGGGTACATACTAGTTTGAAGTCTTCCATTCCAAACTTCTTCAACATTTCTTTGACATACTTTGACTATGAAATGAATATGCCTTTATTTGTTTGATTGTTTTGTAGCCCAAGGAAGAAATTCATCTCCTCAAACATAGATATCTCAAAATCTTTTGCATCTCTTCTACAAAATTCTTACACAACTTCATTTCCTCCAAAAATTATGTCATCAACATACACAACTACAATCAAGATTTAATCTTTCTCAACCTTAAAGTAAAGGTTACTATCTATGTGGCCTTTATTGTATCCTTGTTGTATCAAACACTTATCCAACCTTGCATACCAAGCTCTAGGAGCTTGCTTCAATCCATATGGTGCATTCTTCAATCTAAAAACCATATTAGGTTTATCCAACAACTAAAATCCTTCTAGTTGTTCCATGTATACTTCTTCCAACACTCCATTCAAGAAAGCAGACTTCACATCCATCTGATAAAATTTAAAAATTTTATGT
>VDFB02379835.1:0-22541 GCA_007258455.2 Sequoia sempervirens | reverse complement strand
ACAATCTACTCATGTCTAAATCCTCTCAACACATTTTGACCGATGATCTTGATCCAACATTGTTGAGTCCTAATCGTCCACTTCAAATCTCATTTTCTATATAAAAAACCTCTTTCCTCACAAAAAAGGATCGGAGAATCAACATACCTTATGCAACAAAGTACTACCAAGATCACCATTGATAGAGCTTCAACCTTTCTTCGATCAACCAACACACATCATTCATCAAAGCTTTGCACATGAACTATGGAGGCTTCATGGTGATAAGAATAATCCAACATCAGGAGAATACACTCCGATATGGGATGGTAACACTTTGCTTTTGTTTACATTCAATTTGGTAAACATAGATTTCCTAATGTGTTTTCAATAGCTTAGTTTCATTTTGTATGTGTAGGATTAGATCTTAGATTTATGTGTTTGATCTTAGCTTAGATCCTAATTTCAATCACATTTAATCTTGTTTACATCTATGGTTTTCCCCCTCACACATTCTGGCATGCCTGGTGGGACCCTTGTCCCATACACTAGCATTTCTATGAGCTATTTTTGAAGTTGTAGGTCCTAGAATCGTAGTTGAAATTTTTTTCACGTATTGCCTAGAAAAATTTGCAATTTCCTATCGAGAAAACTGCACACTTGACCCTAAAAAATTGAGCATCTGACATGAGAACTACGCTTTTGCAAAAAAAATTGAGCATCTGCTCTGAAAACTAAGCATTTGATTTTGACATGGGGTGCACTTGCTCTAAAATTTGAGCATTTGATTCTGACAGGGGTGCTTTTGCAAAAAAAATTGAGCATTCACTTTGATAGACCAATGCACGGAACCTACACTGTTGTAATTGTTTTTTTGCTAACATGGGCCTATTTTTTAATGTGTAATAGGTGCTAATGGATTTGTATGCAGGATTTGAAAGACATTGGTTTGTTTTCTATAGGGAAGACAAACTATCGAAGCACTCCAAATCTACAAACATGTTTTATTAAGTTAGGAATGTTTAGTTTTAGTGCTTTAAAAAGAACAAGACAAATGCATACTTTGTTTTGGTGTTATTCAAATTGAACAAATTCCAAGCTTTCTTAAATAGGAATGTTTAATTTTGGTGCTTTAAAAAGAACAAGACAAACACACACTTCATTTTGGTGTTATTAAAAATTGAACCATTTTAAGTTTTCTTAAAGTAGGATCTCGTATTTGGTGCTTTAAAAGGAACAACACAAATGAACCTTTTATTTTGGTGCTCTTAAAAATGAACCATTTCAAGTTTTTCTAACTTAGGAATTGTCGATTTGGTGCATAAAAAGAACAAAACATTTCAATTAAGGTGCTCTAAAAATGAACTCTTTCCAAGTTTTCATAATTAGGAACTTTGATTTTGGTGCATAAAAAGAACGCAAAACGATTTCCATTTTGTTGATGCACACTCATTTTACTTTTGTTGACCAAGTTAGAAGTAGGACTGATTTCTTAGAAACACTTAGATTTGGGCTTAAAAATGAACAAAATATTCTTTATGTTTTGCACCATTGCTAACTTAACTGATTGATATCTAGAATACTTCATATTGGTGCAATTAAAAAGAACAAGTTGTTTATTTTATTTACATATTTTTGGCGATAACACCACTCGAGGTGTTTAAAAAGAATCAAACTACTATGAAGTGTATGTTGTGCATTTAGTGATTGGCAAGCTAGATTGTTGTCTTCTCCCCTCGCACCTTTTGGTGATCTTGGGCAAGCAGAAACATCTTGAGCTTCACACCTTTCTTTTCAAGCATACCTTTTTGGAGGGCCTGCCTATTGAGAAACATCACGCACTGGAGAACTCATAGGCGACCCAAGTAGTACTTTCGTTCTGGACCGCTATATAAATAATTTGTGGGTGTGAGGAAATTTCACCATCCCACTAAGTGTTGTTGGCCTATGTTGATGTATTCTCCCTCAGTATCCTTGTGATGCGTAAAAACCCATAAGGGTTGGGAGGTTCTTAATTGAACAAAATGTCACATGTATAGGGGCCCGAAAATAATATCCCCAGAACACTACTAAGAGCCAAATTGTTTTAGAAGCCACCCTACTATCCAAAAACATTCTTTGAAAGTGGTGCATCATAATTTATTTACAAGAAGCTACTTTCCAAGTATGACTACAGGCCCGCGCCATAAGTTGCATGTAAAATCGTCTCTTCAGAGCATGAGTCAGGCCTACGTAAAAGAATGGTTTCTATCCACTAGGGTTGTGTCACGACCCCTATTTTCAATAAGTAATTTATAATTCAATAATACTATGATCGTTGTGTCTTATTTTTATTTAATAAGGTAGATTATTGTTATAGTTGCTAAATTAATTGAATGTTAGTTAATGTTAATTTCTCTTAGAAATATATATATATAATAAAATAGTTTTAAATCATTTATTGTTTTTATTTGAAAATTAAAAATTAATATTTATTGTTTTAAAGATAATTGTGATGTAAAGTTGATAAACCATGTTTTTTTATCAACATTAGTTTTAATTGAAATTAAATGGTATTTCATTATTATTATCGAGGATACATATTATGCATGAAAAACAAATATTATTTTATTTTCAAGATTCCATTATTGGGAATGTGAGGAGAAATATTTAAAAGAGGGGAAAATCAATAACAAAAACACACAATTGTTTTTTATAATTTTCTTGCTTTCTCTACAAAAATATAACTGAGAATGGGCACCAGAAGCACAACAAAACATGAATGGTGGAGGAAAAGAGGAAAAATCTCGATAATAGGGAGGAGGAAACAACCAAATCATCTAGAATTTTCAATGCAGGCCTTTTCTTCCTTCTCTCTTAGCCTAAATATTCCCAGATATGATACTTCAGGTCTCCATCCAAAGCCCCTGCCCCGTAAATTTCCATGGCATCATTCGGTTGCAGAAAGTAAGTAATATACTTGTTTTCCTATTTTTTCCTTGCATTTATTTTTCTTGTATAGTTGGACAACATTTTATAAATTGGCATCTTATTTCATCAATCTTGTTATTTAAACATTGCATCTATCTTGTAAATCAAGCTCCCTGAATAACCCATGTCATTTTATCAACAAGTCTTGGTAAGGGTTCATCTCCAATAATCGGTTGCTTTACCATTATAGAATTATTTATTACATCCATCTAGGGAAGCAACGAATTAATTTTCTTGAATTGTATAATTGATCTGTTTGTAAGACACAAACTAGTGAGGACTTGAATTTGATACCTTCTACCAACACTACTAGGGACTCTAGCACTGGGCCACAAGCTCTTCATAGGCTCTCTAAAGTGTGAATTGATCTACCAACATGAAGGGGATGTAAGAAGGGTGTAGTCTTGAAAATTAGAAACAGGAACATAACCTTGGTTCAATTGCAAAGTGGTGAATTGACCAGCCACATGGTTAGATTGTGAAGTTTAGAATCATGGTTACTATTCTAGGAATCCTTGGTTTCTTGTCAGTTTAATGTTGTACTAGTACTTTGATGCTTATCAATAAAATTTTAACCATCGAGTCAAAGTTGTACGTAGAGAGCTAAGGTCTAGCAATAAGCTAGAGAGCTTAAGGCCACAGTGACTCAGGTCAAAATTATGGTGGGCATGGCCCCCAATAGTAACTTGGAGTGCATATAAACATAATGACCCAGGTTCAAACCTTGGTAGGAATTCTTTGCATAATTATGGGGTTGTTAAATCCATGCCCTCCCCATTGGAGAGGGTTGCATTGTGGAGGTAGCACCCTCCACAGGCCGCAACCTGTGGAGGGGGTACTGGCCTCCATAGGTAGCGCCTCCCCAATGGGAGGTGTGTTGTAGAGGTTAAATAATCTCTCTGAATCCAATTTCAACATGTCTTAGCTACAACATTTCAATATAATAAGAAGTTTAAAGATTTAAATAACCTCCTTGATTCTACTGTCAATCTATCGCAGTTGTAGCACTTGAAAATAGAATATTGTCAATGTATTAACTTCAAACTTGAGCACGTCTTTGGAAACTCACCTTGATATAAAAATTGATCTCTTCCATTAATGCACCTGTTGTAAGTCTCTCTAGACTGCGTTATTTTTCATTCTAAGGCTACCAATAAATATGAATTTATAAATGAATCTGTGTGTATATATATATGCATATATATGTGTGTATATGTTTAAATGTATATATACACACCTTTATCTATGTGACATTTTGGTATTTTCAATGGGTAATTCTGATATTATATACATAAGCTTCTGGGTTTTCTTTTATTTTTTATGATAATACGTTTTATATATGCAATATGAATATATATGCATACATATATTTATATATATAAATATATATTAAAACATATATATATATATGCATATATACATTGGGTATATGAGCATTTATTAAATTCTAAAGGAATAGAAATTAAAATATGTATGTATATATATATATATATATTACTGTTATAAGTGGATATAATTTTGTGTTGAATTGTTTCACTTATGAGTATCTATTCAAGTATATATATAAGTATATGTGAATACGAATATGGGCAAACTCACTTCATAATATATATATATATATATATATATATATATATAATGTTGATAAGTGAATGTTCTTAGTAATGGAATATTGGATACCTTGAATGAAAATAGAGAAGAACACATTTGGTTATAATTCTTTTTACCCGTTGATGCATATTGGAAAGATTAAAAATAAGTTCATGTTGAAATGTAAAACCAGATGTAAATTACATCTTCTTGTGAGTTACTTTTTTATGTGATTAAATAGCAAATTTAGGCGAAAGAATGCATGAATTAGTGAATGATGAATTGTATTCAACTTGTGTGAAATTATGCATTATTTCCTTGTAGGGTGACTTTAGATCTTATTTTGGCACTTTATCATGTATCATGGGACATAGAACCTGAGGGTGTTTGCACCTGTATCACTTATCTCCTTTCCCTAACACCATCATATAAACTCTGTTAAGTAACATTTACACTTTGAAGGTAATTCATGACTGACGTTATTCTTATGGAAGATTTAGAGATCTAAAGAAAATATAACTTCTTTTAATTATGATCATAGCTTTCTCTATAGATTTAATTGTTGTTTGTGATTTGAAATCTCTTGTTCTAAATTCTAGGATTAATGGATGAAATCAATGTAGTAATTTTTATTGAATCTTTCATTTTTATGAATACAATAGGGATGGAAACAACTATCGTGTGTGTTCCATACCATATTACAAATAGTTCTTATACGAACGTATACTTATATATTCTCTAGCTTGTATATGCAATCGCATACATACAGGAGCTATACCTTCTTAACTCTTTTATGGTATTATTCTCTTGTTGTTGAAACCTCTATGAATCAATAAGATTAGAAGTAAGTATTTATGTTATTGTAATCAAGGAAAAATCAGAGATTAGTTAAAGGGGTTAGCACAATAACATTAAAAATCCATTGAAGTAACAAAGTAAAAAGGAAATAAATGTGAAAACAAAAAGGAACAAAGTTACCCTAAGTCTTCATTTTCCATGCTTCACCTTTGTTACACCTCCTAGCTTGCAGTAAATAGAGATGCCCTCAGATTTCAAATGAGCACCTAGACTAATGACAAAGCCCTATGCAAGTGTTGAAGGATTTGTATAAAAGAAATGACCTCACAATAGACTAAAATGACAATGACTGCAAATGACCATGACAATAATCTAAGTTGACAGAATGAGCATGAGATGCCAAAATAAGAACAAAATTGCCATTTTATAAAAACTGCAATTTTGAATGAGTGGCCAGGATGAGAAGATGACAAATACCCTAGAATCAATGGTCAAGATTGAATGTTGCAGTGTGAAATAGGGTTAGGTCAAAATTAGGGCAATGATAAAGATGAAGGGTTGAGATTGAATTATAAAGTAATTCAATCAAGGGCTGAAATTAAATGAGATGTCAAGAGAGAAGATTTGATTTGGAAGATAAGATTGGCACATACAAAGAGGTTGCTGGAGAAATTAAATAATAAAATTATTTAATTTAGGTGACCAATGAATAATTAAATAATAAAGATATTATTTAATTATAGAGGAATGTGACCATAAGAATTATTTTGAATTAAATGATGATTTAATTCAAAATTCAAGAGAGTGGACTAAATTAAATATATAAAATTTATTTAATTTAATGAGAGAAGAGGCTAATGAATAATTAAATAATTAAAATAATTATTTAATTATAGAGGAAAGTGGACAAAAAATTAAATAAATTGGAATTTATTTAATTTTAGAAAGAAGGGGACTTAATTAGTGACGTAATTAAATAAATAAGATTTATTTAATTAATCAAGAGGAAAATAAATGACAAAGGGAAATTAAATAAATTAAGAAATTTATTTAATTAAAGGAATACTTTAGACAATTAATGACGTATTTAATAAATAAATTAAAATTTATTTATTTAATAATCATGAAGAATAAATGACATGAATTAATTAAATAATTATGACTTATTTAATCAATAGTCGAATGTGGACCAAGGACATAATTAAATGACTTAATTATGCTAGGACAAAAGTGGTAAAAATGAAGCTTGCAGGCTTAGGTAATTTTTAGGTGTCTACATTTTGCCCCTCTTTGTCATAATGTCGCTTGTCGCATTGTGACAAAGAAAAATAAGTCAAGAATATGCCCCAGCGAAGGTACGGGGTATCCTTGCCCCCTCGGAAAATTTTCAAATTTTGGGCCGGCGCGAGAAAAATTTGCAAAGGGTCCTGATAAATCAATTCGATGATCAGAAAAGCAACGGCACAGTCGGTTTTGGATTCTAACATGTTTAAAGCAACTTACGAGGAAGTCAAAGGTGTTCAAATGAGCCTCCAGTATTGACTTTGGTTGAAAAATGCCATTTTGACCTTATAAATAGGTTGACAAAGGAGTTAAAGTCAATTCACTTTTACTATTCACTTTGCGAAACTTGAGAGCTCAGAGCGAAAGGCGCAGCAGCGAGGATGGTTATTCCAGTGTCAGAGCACTGCGGGGAGATCGTGAGGACCTTCAGATGGCCAGAGGGCTCAGAGCCGGCGGTATGTACCCTAAACTTACTTTGTCATTTTACCATTTTACGTGTTATTTAATGCTTTCTAGGGTAGTCAACGAATGCGCCGCGACGCATCTGCGTTCACGTAAGCTGCAATTGCTTTCACGTTCGACGCATTTGATGCGTCGCAACGCAATCGCAAAGAATAAATGAGCTGCACTGGCGGTTTGCGCCGCATTTGAGAATTCGTGCGATGCAAGTGACTTACCGAGTCGCATTTGACTGCTCAAGTGTTGCAATCGTCATTCCGCCACGTAACTGCTTATTTGAATGTCGCAATTGTAATGCCATGCCCCATTCGCAATGTTGAGACGCAACCACACAATTTCGTGACACAAATTTCATATAGAGACGCAATTGACTTGTCCTGACGCATTTGATATTTCGAACGACGCAGTTGTATTTTCGCGACGCAATTGCTTATTTGCGACACACTTGCCTATTGTCTTAATAAAACTTGTTTTGATGTTTGCGTGACCTTAGATGCCTTCCTGATGATTACAGTTGTCCAAAAAGGTGCTAATGTAGTGTTCATCTTGTTGCAGAGGCAGCTTGCCCCTATCTACACGAGAGAGAGCAGACCGACCACCTTTCAGTTTGCTGATTAGCTGGGCCCGCGAGAGCGGCGGCGATTGATGCGACTGGGTCTATTTTATGCTGCGTTCATGCCCACCATTCAGGCGAACAGGGGTTTGTTGACTGCGCTGTGCGAGCGATGGCATTCCGAGACATGTTCCTTCCACCTGCCGATAGGTGAGGCTACCATTACCTTGGAGGACGTCTACCGTATTCTCTGAATTCCCATTCGAGGGGAGCGGATTGTGTATGATCCACGTCATGGCGAGCAGACCTTTCGTGCGTATTACCAGGATCGGGGTGCTGAACTCGGCATTCAGGGTTATGAGATCTATTGGGATTTCCTAGCAGAGCACTATGGGCACTTCGATGCATTCTTGGCGACGATGATTGCGGGTATCCTGATTCCTGATCGGCGAGGACATGGCTTTCTGATAGGTTGGGGAGACGTCCTAGTCGGTATGAGACGGGACAGGACAGTGTACGCTTGGGGTCCTTGCCTGCTAGGGATGCTTTATCATCAGCTTCACGATGTCGTGTACAGGAGAGGAGAGAGTATCTCCTGCGGGACCACACTTATGATGATCTGGGCATGGGAGCACATTGCTATATTTCGCCCTCCCATCGACAGACGACAGCTAGCCGAGGGGATGCCCTATTCTTATTATTATGCCGGCGCATTACAGCAGACCCACATGGGCGAGACAGGGTGGTGGCGGCATCGAATCGATACCATGGTGACGTTCATCTGGAGGCCCTACAGGGATTGTGAGGCATGGGATGATGAGGATGAGCATCTGAGCTTCTGCAGACAGTACAGATACCTTATTGGCAGGACAGTGCAGACGTCCTTGATCATTGAGATGTACCTGCCGCAGCGTGTGTTGAGACAGTTTGGCAAGTAGCAGGATGTGCCCATGGGGACGGTAGAGTATGCCAGGTCGTCCAGAGAGTATGCATGGGGCCCAGCCATTCCAGTGGCCTTTGCGACTCAACAGATAGATGGGTTAGTAGCCCAGGCCTGGGGTTGGAGAGGAGGAGCAGCAGATTCAGGTACGACGCCGACATATGATCTATGGTGGCAGGCATGCCGACTAGTGCCCTTGATAGATCCTGATGGTCCGGCACCAGTTGACAGGCGGTCGGTTATTCCACGGGTGCCACGGGTCAGACGAGGTGGCAGAGGCAGGGATGGAGGCAGAGGCAGAGGCAGAGGCAGGGACGGAGATGGAGGGAGGGGCGGAGACGGAGGGAGGGGTGGGGATGATGGAGACAAAGGCGGAGATGGAGGCAGGGATGGAGGCAGGGGAGGAGATGATGGCGGAGATGGGCGGAGGCGACAGTGAGCCGGGAAGAGACAGGTCTGGAGGGTACGCCCACGAGTGGTGAGAGCGGCATTAGATGCCATCCCAGAGGTTGGTGAGGAGGGAGAGGGGGAGGAGCAGCCCAGACAGGAGGGAGAGCGGAAGGTGGGGGGCGGGGAGGCCGAGGAGGGAGAGGCGGGGGAGGAGGATGGAGTTGAGGGGAGGTGGAGGGATGTGGGCGGTCGAGGGGCACGAGGAAGGAGGAGGTTGAGGTGGATGTCAGGGCACCAGAGGAGGAGGTTGAGGTGGATGTCAGGGCACCGGAGGTGGAGATGGCAGGGCAGGAGGAGGAGGTGATAGGGCAGGATGATGACGATGATGACGAGGAGGATGATGCCATAGGTGAGGCCGAGAGACTTCTCAAATGGAAGATGGTGGAGGGGGAGGAGGAGATACCATCCACTTCAGGGTTGCCACCAGATGCTACAGCTGATCAGAGAGTGGCCGACCTTTACTTAGCGAGAATTAGGCGCTGACTTAGCATAGGTCCAGTCTTCTGATCGGCCTCACCGGAGGTAGCGTGTAAGAAAGCGGGATCGGTGATCGATACGCCCGGCGGGATCTCGCGGCCTGAAGTGAATTACCGCAGCCAGCGGCCTTATGTACAGGGCCGATGGAGACGTAACAAAGGGAGCTTGCGGGGTGAGCACAGTTAGGGTAAATACGAGGACCCTTTATGAAGCGGCGGTGCAGCGAGGCGACGGGATCCTACCTTGTCCCGGTCACAGACGAGGTCAGGCAGTGGGCATAGGTCAGGTAGTGGTAGTGGTACCAGGAGCCATACCAGTGTCGGAGGGTCTACCTCGACAGGTCACACGTCCAGGCACATGTCACATCATTTGCGCAGACATACTCTGGGTCATAGTCATGGGTCGACTGGGTCAGCACAGAGGTCAGGACAGGTACAGCCACCAGTTATAGATCCTTCTATCTCTCAGAGTCCAGCCGCAATGACCTCACAGGTGCGCTATACTGTCACGATGATGCCTTCACTTGTAGTTCCCTCATCTTCACAGACACATGCCACTACAGGACCATCCCTTATTTTAGCGCCTGTGACAGAGTTGCCTCTACCACATTCTTCTCCCCGAGGAGATGATGAGAGCCTTCCCTAGGGCATATTTGTATTGTGACACACTATATTATTTGAGCCTGCGAGCTCCATTTTTGGGATATTCATTGACTCTATCCTGTGACATTGTATATTTTTGAGATGATATTATATGATGATGTAGTTTTGATGCAGCCTACATGTGTTATGTGATTTTCTATGCTTTATGTACTATGACATGTATGATGTATGATTTATGATGTTATGTATGTCCTATGATGCCTATTTGTAATCTTTGATGTCATGATGATGCACCGCTTATTTATATGCTTATGTTAATGATGTGTATGATGTATTGATGTAAAAGATGCAAGATTATGTTAATGCAATGCTTGTGCTTATGTATATGATTTAATGCCATGGATGATGTATGTATGGACCTAATGCAATGTATATGAGCATGTATGCACTTATGTTTTTGGATGTCACAGGATATCATCGTGGGATGGACGAGAGAAGATGACGAGACTGATGAGAGAAGATGAGCAGATCGAAGAAGAGAAGACATGAGCCCTATGAAAATGCACGTTAATTCCTAGACAAAATCCTTCAAAACTTTACTGTAGGACTTTTAATATTTATTGCTCTTAATCATCATTAGGCAAACTGTTGTAATGGTCAACAAACACCATGATATGACATAGATCAAGGTGTGCAAGGTCGTACCATTACCTAAGACAAAACAGTCACAGACAAGGGTGATCATGACTCATACTAAGAGCGTGATTGCCCTAGTCCTTTTGCCATAATCACCCACAAGCAGAAAAAGACAAGGACAGATCATGAAACATTGTTACTTCTCTAAATCCTGTTTCTAGGACATCCTTGAGAAACTAGTGACATGATTGTCAAACTACCAAAAAATAAAGTCTCTATAATGATATGTCATTGCTTTTCTAAATCCCAGGATCAGGACCTCGCTGAGAAGCTAGTAGTCATGCGTGTCAATTGTCATGCTACGTCGTTGCTTCTCTAAATCCTGCTTAGTGGGATCTCGCTGAAAAACTAATAACATGACAAAAGATGAAAAGACAATTGTCAAGTGTTTTCCAAGTGCATCTGGATATCCATTGTTTTGATGCCAAGATGCCATGTTTGATAATGTCAAGATGTTCGAATGTTTAAAGTTTTGATGACCTTGAAAAATGTCGAGACTTGGTGCATTCAGGAAGGACACATCCTGAATGATGCCGATGTCGAGAGAATGTGATCCCTAGTGGTCGTAAGGGGTCCCTCGAGATAATGATGATGCCTAGGAAGGACACATCCCAAGGCATAAATGACCGAGTTGGTTCTTCAGAAGGACTCATCTGAAGAGTACTGATGTCAAGAAGAGTGATCGTTTAAATGTCAAGAGGATCACTTGAAATGTCGAAATGATGATGACGACACCTAGGAAGGACACATCCTAAGGCGTAAATGACAGAGGTTATCATTCAGAAGGACTCATCTGAAGATTTAACCAAAATTTGATAGTTTGACCAGTTTATAATGATTTGACTTGCTTTGACCGAGTTTGACTTGTGTTTGACTATATGTCGATATTGCCCTGATGACATGAATGATGCGCTGATGAGATCGTCATGCCAAATAGAATGATTGTTTTACTTTGTTTTAGGAGTTTTCCCCATGTGGAGAAATGATCAAAGACTTTTAACCTGTGTGCCAGTGTAGCGCCATGAACCCTAATGGACTGACCTAGTGTGGCCTCGGGGGCTCATCGATAGATGGCCTTGCCTACGTCATACACTCAGAGACCTCGTTGTTCGACATGACCAATGACTTTGTCTTGATGATCCAAGATTGCATCATGATTTTATTTTGACAAACCTAATAGGACTGACCTAATGTCTCAAGGACTCAAGTATGAGTCTTTCCTACGTAGCAAATGCGCAGAGACAACGTAGTTCAAACAATGACATGGACTGATTGATTGATTTTGACAAGAGATAACACTGCGCTTGTGTGCTTCGAGCAGTCTGATGCTTTGTTTGGTTTTGTTCAGGACATTTTATGATTTTTAGGTCTTTTTTTAGGACTTTTTGTCATGTTTTGTCTTTTTCAGGACTTTTTATGATGTTTGTCTTTTCGGAACATTTGCTGATGTTTTGTCTTTTTTCGGGGACATTTTATGATGTTTTGGTCATTTTAAGGACTTTTGTGATGTTTTGGTCATTTTAAGGACTTTTCAGTGTTTTTGATCATGTGTGACATCCACTGTAGTTTCATGATAAACATTTTGCCCCCAGTCAGGTCTAAGACTTAGCCATTCACAAGTGGTATGGACGGGATGCTGTTGACTTGGTAGACGGATAGTCGTCAGGACTTGATGTCAATCATTTATCTACTATGACAGGTAAGGTAGGATGTGATGGCGATTTGCAGAATAGCGGTGAAGATACCTTTCATCCTAAGCCAAGTTTAGACCAAGTGACAGTATATGGCAGAGCAATGATTGATTACGCATGGCACCTATTTGCCAGGTTTTCACCATGGTACTTGTCCAAAGTGCCTGTTTGCCAGGTTTTCACTATTGAACGAATCATTTTTCTCCTTACTATTTTTTTGACTCTTTTTTTGGTGTCACCAAAGGCCTTTGTTTACCAAAGTTTTTCATCAAGGTAGCGATTTTTACCATTTTCCATTTTTGTATTTTAGGCCTTGACTCCATCCTCGGATGCTATCATTAGAACTTTGAGTGTAAAGCGTTGATGAGTTACGTCGGTACATTCCCCATCTGGAGTTTCCAGTTGATATGCTCCAGAACCAAAAGAAGATATGATGATATATGGACCCAGCCAGTTTGGTTCAAACTTTCTTGGCTTTTCTCTATCTATTTGGTTCTTAGGGTTCTACATGAGAACTAGGTCACCAATGTTGAACTTTCTGACCATGACCTTTTTATTGTAGCTGCGACAAAGGCGGTTTTGATATGCCTGGAGATGATTCAGTGAGTTTTGTCTTCTTTCGTCCAGCATTTCCAGCTCGTGCAAGCGTGATTGTCGATATTCCTCTTCATTAGCTAGACCCTTCAAAGAGACCCGTAGTGAAGGAATTTCGACCTCAATGGGTAAGATAGCTTCCGCGCCAAAAACCAGGGTGAATGGGGTAGCTCACATTGGCGTCACAGTGCTAGTTTGGTAAGCCACCAGGCGAGGTTAAGTTAATATTACCAATGTGACGGCGTCATTAACCGATCTTTTTTGAGAATATTGACAATGGTTTTATTCGACGCCTCAGCTTCGCCGTTTCCTTGGGGGTAGTATGGGGATGAAAAGTGGTGTTGGATATGGAATCGTTCACATAACTCGCGAACATCTTGGTTTTTGAACGGACGTCCGTTGTTAGTGATGATGGACTGCGGAAGGCCATACCGACAAATGATGTAATTAAGGATGAATTTTGATATTTGTTTGCCGGTAATATATGTCAATGGGATGGCTTCGTCGCAATACCGGTGGCATTAACCGTAGACGTTATGAGTGCGTTGGATGGGGTTGGATGAATCTTAACCACGAGGTCGAGGAGGAGTCCCATTAGTGAAGGGGCCAAGGGGAGAAGTGATGGAAGTAGGAGTTCTGTCTTTGGAGCATGTAAGTCAGCATTGTATTTGACATTTCGCGACAAGTCGGACATAGTCAATTGCATCTTTTTTTTCCATTTATTAGGCCAATAATGTCGAATTTCGTCGGTTTCTTGGCTGGCTGGACGCTGGAATGAGATCGCATACATACCTTTGTGTACTTCGTAGGGTATTTACATGTAGTCAGTTATCCGAAGACATCTAAGGAGGGTATGTCGTCGAAGTCACAATGAAGGATATCCTTGACAATACCTTGCTGATTTCCTGTGAAAGGACTTCCTTTGGTTATTGGATAGGTTCAGTGGAAGGGTTTGAGTCTTGAGATACTCATAAATGTCCTGATACCAAGGAGAGTTGGGACCAAAAAGTTCGCAAACCATTTCTGACTCTGGGATATCATATGCCGGTATCAACAGCTGTTCTACAAGGAACTCAAATTGTGACACATTTTTAGGGATGTCCAAGAGAGAACTAATAGTAGCCATTGCGTCGGCTGCCTTATTCTGTGCCCTGGGGATTTGTTCAAAAGAAATCGATTGGAAGTTTGTCAGGAAACTATCCACCATCCTCTTGTAGGGAAGCAACTTCTCATCCTTTGTTTCATAGTCATCATTCACTTGGTTGATTACTAGCTGGGAATCCCCAAATACAAGCAATGTCTGAATTTTCCATTTGATTGCCAACTTGAGACCAATGACTAGTGCTTCATATTCGACAATGTTATTTGTACAAGGGAAAGCAATCTGAAATTATTTAGGAATTGAATCCCCCTATGGTGTGATAAACAGGATTCCAGCGCCTGAGCCATGACCAGTATGAGACCCATCAAAATATAGTTTCCATGGTGCTGCCGGTTCCGCATGAAAAATGGACTCATCGGGAAAATCAGTTACTAATGGATGAGTGGCTTGAATTGGTGCGTCTGCTAGTTGATCTGCTATTACTTGCCCTTTTATTGCTTTGCGCTCAACATACTGTATATCATACTCACTTAGGATCATGACCCATTTTGCCAACCGGCTTGTTAACGTTGCTCGACTTAAGAGGTATTTCAATGGGTCAATCTTGGCCACCAGTTGTGTCTGATGATTGAGCATATAATGCCTTAGTTTTTGGGCTGCAAAGACAACCGCGAGGCATGCACATTCAATGTATGTGTAATTCAACTCATAACCTATCAGTGTTCGGCTGATGTAGTAGATTGCTCTTTCTTTCCCTTCATGATCATTTTGGGCCAACAATACCCCCAGTGCTGAACTGGTAGTTGAGATGTATAGAATCAAAGGCTTTCCATGAATGGGCGGCATGAGGACTGGTGTTGATATCAGATAATCTTTGATTTGCTGGAAGGCCTGTTGACATTTATCCGTCCATACAAAGGGGACACCTTTGCGCAACAGGTACTGGAACGGATGGCACTTCTCCGCCAACTGGGCTATGAAATGGCGAATAGATTGTACTCTACCCTGCAGAGTTCTGAGTTCACTGATCCCTCTGGGCAGAGGCATGTCTATAATTTCTTTGACCTTTGCCGGATTGACCTCTATGCCTCTTCGGGAAACTATGTATCCCAATAGTTTTCCTGATGTGACCCCAAAGACACACTTCTTAGGGTTTAGCCAAACTTTGTACTCTTCAAGTCTCTTGAAAATTATGTCGAGTACCCTCAAATGGTCTTTCCTAGTTGCTGATTTGGCCAACAGGTCGTCTACATAATTCTCCATTATATTGTGCATCATGTCATGGAAGATCGTGGTCATAGCCCTTTGATACATGGCACCTGCATTTTTAAGACCGAAGGGCATGACGTTCCAACAGTATGTCCCCCATGGGCATGTAAATGCTGTTTTGTGCTGATCCTCAGGAGCGATACAGATTTGATTATAGCCAGAGAAACCATCCATGAGGGATAGCATCTCATGTCCTGCAGTTAGGTCGACTATGATGTCAATGTTGGGCAAAGGAAAGTCATCCTTTGGACATGCTTTGTTTAGGTCTCGAAAGTATGTAGATACTCGAATTAGTCCATTTGGATTTGTCACCGGCACTAGGTTGGAAATCCATTCAGTATAATCTATAGACCTTATGAATCTGGCATCCAATAATTTCTTTAATTCAACCTTGACCAATAGAGCAACTTGAGGGTGCATTTTGCGCAACTTCTGCTTGACTAGTTTAGCATTGGGTAATAGTGGCAGATGATGCAGAACCAGTTTGGGGTCCAATCCTGGCATGTCTGCATAGGACCATGCAAAGTTGATTTTCCGTTCTACAAAGAATTTATAAAATTCTGGTTTCTCTTCATCAGTCAATGACGCGGCAAATAGGACCATCTTGGGGTCTTCTGCAGTTGAAATGTTATCCTGTATTGTGTCCTTAATAAGCATAGCCGATTTCTCCTGTTGCACGGGGAGAAAGTCCAGTCCTCCATCTTTGGGCGCCTCAGAGAGGTTTTCACCCGTAGATTCGTCCTTTATTTTTACTATTTTATCGTCAAGAGGTGCCTTTCGGTTTTCACCTAGAGACGTTTCATTTTTTACTTTATTTTTACTTTTGCGACTAGAGGACTGAACAGTCTCACCGAAGTATGCGGTGCAATCTAAATCAATGGCAAACCTGGATTTGTGGTCCCCACTTGGTATGCCTTCTCTTAATCCCATGAATTCGGCAATGGCCTCATCATTCTGGAATGTGTCCAGAACTGGTGGTCCTTGTTGGTCCCAATCGACTAGTTCTGGGTAAACTAAAGAGATGCCATCGTCAAAGCTAGTGAACTGGGGTGAGGATGCAGACAGCATGCAGATGGATTCGTTGATATTGTAGATGAGGTTATCATCATCCAACTCTACATCGGACTCTATCCAATATTCTCCTTCACTAGTGTCATATTCATTGTCGTAATAAGGAGTGAAGGTTTTAGAGCCTTGGTTATCAATGTCGTCTGACACTTCAGATAGATTAGACTGAGGGGGGTCGGATGATGGCTGTTGTGTTTTATGGGAAGTGGTATTAGGGCTTTGACTATTTGGTGCCTGTTCAATTTTGAATGTTTGCCAAAATCGTTGTTCAGAGGTCAATTCCCCTGGTTCGACAAACAAATCATCAAGACAACAGTCACTTAGGGATCATTCTGAGCCAAATTCCCACTCGTGGGAGTCAGTTTCGGTGAGGGGTTCCCTAGTAGTCTCGACACTGTCAGAAGCATGTACTCGCTCATTTAAAAGTCCAGAGGTACGTCGATCGCCATTGGCAAGTGATCCAAACCCTAATCCAAGATACTTCAAAATTTGAAAAGTTTCTATGGGTTCCCTTCGGCCTGATTTATCTTTTCCTAGGCCACTAGTACCATCATAGCCTTTAGCCTTCATGAAGTCATAACCTTTGCCATATATTTGAACTGGTAATGGGGGTAATGTGACCGCATCCTTATAGATCCATCCTATGATGTCAGCAAGGTCTTCCTCACTCATGTCTCCCCACTTGATAAAAACTGTATTTGGTGGGACTATGAAGGTTTCCTGAGGTTCCATTCGGAAACATGGCCGACCATAGTCCTTGGGAGATCTAGGCATTGTTGTTATGCTGTATGCTATGTGCAGTTTGAATTCTCCACATCCAAGGTCCTGGATTTTGACAGTTGATTCAGTCTTAGGGTTGGTGGAAGGTGGTGGTATGGTGGAAGACATGGATGGAGCGGATGTGGAAGATGACGTGAGTGTGGAGGGGTCGATGTACTTGGATGACGAGGAGTCAGGTGCTTCTTGATTAATAGGTACTCGATTTTCGGAGATACCCCTTAAATTGGTACAATATTGGAAAGGGTCGGGGTCTCCGTATATGGTGACTTCTGTACCGTCAAAAGGAAACTTGAGGCATTGGTGGTATGTTGACGGAATGGCTTTTAAAACGTGGATCCATGGACGACCAAGTAAAATGTTATATGGTAGTTCCAAATCTAGGACCTGGCAGGTTGTGTCTACAATGACCGGTCCCACTCTGATAGGGAGGGAGATAACACCCCTTGAAGAGCGTTCCTCGTCATCGTATGCTTTGATCACTATGCTTTTCGTTGGGTCTACGCATGCATCAGATAACCCAAGAGCCTTAACTAGTTTGAGGGAGCATATATTCAACCCTGCTCCGCCATCTATTAAAACCCATCTAACCTTGTGCTTGCGGACAAAAACTTCTATGTGTAATGCGTCATTGTGGTTGGTTTTAGATGATGAGTAATCCTGATCCGAGAAGGTGACATGGTGCGGCATGGTGAGATATCCCACCATAGTTTCAAACTGATTGACATCGATGTCCTTAGGGACCGACGACTCTAAGAGAGTTTTGTCTAGGATTTCTTTGTGTGCCGGAGAGATGCGAAGCAGCTCAAGGATAGATATTTGTGCGGGAGTCTTTCCTAGTTGGTCAATGAGGTTGAACTCGCTTCTGGGTTTCCACTGTTGTGGGGTTGAGATAGGTTTTGGTTGTTTAGTCGATGTAGCAGGTTGTGATTGTTTAGCCGATGGGCCCGGTATTGTGATTTTGGCTTGTCTAGGAGGAGGCGGACCAGCTATAGTGATCTTGCCACTGCGAGTAGTAGCATTACACTGGGGTGCTCTCTTGACCGTAATGGTATTGATGTACCCATCTTCAGTTCAGACATTGTTTATAATTGGTCCACTAGAATAATTGTACTTGACTCGGGCGAAGTTAGCTTGGTTTTGTGAACCTGAAGTGGAAGCATTATGGGAACCATGATCCTGCAGTGGATTCTTGTGGATAGTATGGTCTGAGTTGGAGTTGAATTGCGATCCACCCACTTTGATGGTGCGATTTTCGATAAGGTCTTGTATAATTTTTTTTAGTTGTCGGTAGTTAGAGGTTGTATGCCCCTTGACTCGATGGTATTCACAAAGTGCATCGTCATTCCACCATGCTGGTTTGAATTGTTCTGGGTCATATGGTTTTATTTCCGGAAGTGTGATGACCCCATGTTGGATGTATTTCTTAAGGACATCTTTAATGGGTTCTCCCAAATGGGTGTATGTGCGACCCCTAGGAAACTGTCTCATCGAACGATATTGTCCTTGACTATTTTGACCACTTTGATTGTTTGAAGAAGTATTGGGAGGAGGTGTCGATGTCGTTGTTGGTCTGTTTTGTTGTTGAACCCCTTTCAGGGCCAATACAGGACTTGCAGTCTTGGCGTCTACCACACCGTCATTTGTAACATGTTTATTCTTGACCCAATATTTGTTTTTGTCAGCGGGTGGGTTGGTGTTTGTGTTTTTGGAACCATATCTCAGTTCTCACTTTGCAATTAGGGCTTTCTCAATTTGGACTCCCTTTTCCACTAATTCTGTGAAATTTGTGCAACAATGTATTTGTAATGCGAATTTTAGGGGTCCTATAAGTGTTTGGACGAACATGTCGACTTTTTCCCTTTCAAGAATGTCAATGTGACATCGACTAGCGAGGCTTCTCCATTTTTGAAAGAATGGAATAAATGTCTCACCCGAGTCTTCTTGCGTGAGATTACACAAGCTAGTAATAGAGGTGTCCATGTCAATGTTGTAGGTGTAATTGCGTATGAATTTTTGTTTGAGCTCATCCAATGTCTGGATATCTTTTTGAGTTGAGAACCATTCAAGGGCTTGACCCGCCAAACTTTTGGAAAAAAGTGTCATCAAGTATGTTGGTTCGTAGGCGATATCCATACAGTTGGTTGCGAATTCGCGAACATGTTCAATGGGATTTGTTCCTTGCTCTATATTTTATGTAAGCTCCGTGACACGTATCCCGGTGGAAATGCAGTACGTATAAGTTCGCGGTCAAATGGGTATACATCCAGGGTCATAAGGATATGTCCGATTTCTAAGATGTGCTATGTTTTGTATAAGCTCCATATCCTCATTCTTGCTTTGAGTTCATCTATGGTAGGTCGCTATGTTTTCAGACAGTTTGCCTCGTACACTCATGTGTTCCCGCCCTGCGTGCGGAGTGCTGGTGTATCAGGTGGCACGGATTAAGCTGTGGTACATATGACGCGGTGTTGCTGGTATCAGCGCATTTGGTGCCGCTTGATGAGTATGAATGTTGATGAGTATGGGGATGTATCCCCAAAACGCATGTGTGTCATTATTTGGGGTGCCAGACCATGACTGCTGGTGGTGTGTCATCGATGCCGCGGTTGTGTTATCGGCCACCTTGTGTAAATTGCTGGTTTTGTACAAGGGGGACGTTTGTGTTTCTACCTTGGGAGGTAATGACATTTGACTGTGTTGTTGTGTTAACGTTTTGTTGTTGTCCTTTAATAAAGATACGTCCTGTGGCTCCTCCCAAAGGATTTTGTGAAGTACTACTGAACGGATTTGTCGAAGTTGTGTTCATGGTAGTAGATGTAGTTGTCAAAGGGGGATTGTGGTGACTTGATGATGCCCTCATGGTATTTACCGTTGCGGTAAAAAGAGGATTGGAATAATTTTCCCACGTTGTTGAGGAGCCAAGAGTGGTTCCATCCGATTGGGGTAGTGTTGTGGATGTTGTAGATGATTGTGATCCCCCAATAGATGTAGCATTTACTGTGTTGGAGGTGTTTGGGATGTTGGGAGTGGTATTTATTGTCGTTGTGGTCTCAAAGGAAGTATTGCTCGTAGTATTCGAAAGTTGACCATTATGTGACATGTTATGTGCTTTATTGGCATTAGGGTCATGAAGTGTCAGATTTAGCGTGTTGGCATCAAATCCTGGTGGTAACTTAGCTCCCTCACTCAAGAGCATGGCTACAAATCTGTCTCTGTCATGACGAGCTATTGCTTTAGCCATCTGATAGGCCTCTGGGTCTTGTGTCAATGCCTCTATGTGTTCTTGAAGTAGTTGACCATTTTCATTTCTTTGCAAGTAGAGGTTGAATGTAATGTTTGACGAGGCTTGCGTTGTTGTTGGAGGTTGATTGTCTAGATTGGTAAATGGGTCGTACAAGGTCCAGCTTGAGTCATATGGAGGATTATTGGCAGTAAATGGGGGGTCTTGTCTAAAGTTTTCCATTTGTCTCTTTTGTTTTTGAAGTCTAGTTTCAACCATAAATGAGATTGCTCAAATAGGAATGACAGCCTAAATGCAAGTATGACACTATGTGAAGTCTAAGGTTCAAGATGAGAACTAGAATGACTAATGTTTTTGGATTTTTGTGAATAAGGTATGCAATGTGTATGCAATGTAAGATAAGGTTATCTAAGCACTTCTAAGCTTGTTCTTTGTTTTCGATTTGGACTGCTAAAGGACTTTGTTGTAAATGACAAGTTGACAAGATCTAAGTGACTAGTGAGTCTTCCTAACTAGACTTTTGAGTTGGAAGAAATCTCACAAAAGAGGACAATGAATAAAAGGAGGTTTGATAACTTGGTCCAAAAGGGTCTAATTTCGAAAGCAATGACTTTGCCAAGGTGTGCTTAAGATTTGCCTAATCCTAAGTATGCAAAATGTGAACCTAGGGACAGTCTAATGTCAAATGTATGCAATGAAAAAGGAATGAGGTATGAATCCTATGGTGACTAATGCAAACTAATGGTCAAGACTTTGAGCAATTTCAAGTTAGGTTTCTGACGGAGTCTTCTTGGTGACAGAGTTTGAAATTTGGTTGACAGTTTGAAGACCTCAGGTTTCGGCTGTGAAGTTTTAATTTTTGACAGGCAGATGCGTCGCAGTTTAGCAAATGCGTCACAGTTAAACAAATGCGGTTCGATTTATAGATTGCAGCTTTCTGACTATCAAATGCGACACGGTTAAGAAAATGCGGCTTTTAATTTGTCAGATGCGTCGCAACGCCTACAGATGCGTTATTCTAAGTTTCAGATGTGGTTTATCAGAGCAGTTGCATTGCAGTAAAGCAGTTGCGGTTCGACAGATGTGACTCAGTTCAGTTTCAACATGATTTTCATGTTGTTTTGATGGAAGTTTTGACTTGTTTGATGAATGTTTTGTTTGAGCTATGACAAAACCAGAATACACTTGACAAACACAACATTTTAAAGAAGCAACCAAACACACATCGCATAAGCACTATCCTAAAAGGCCACTAGGCCAAGGGTTTGTATACTTGTATAGCTCTAAGTACTCCTATATACCGGACGGTGATAAAACACTGCCCTTTCCTAGAGCGGAGCAGTTTAGAATTTTGGCTACATTGGCTCTCCACGCTCATTAACGCCATTCGAAAGCACACCAAATTTAGATTCTTTTGGGTAGTGACATCCCAAGAATTACATTCTACTCAAGGGGATCAAAGAGTGAGTATCTTCGTGCATTACATCGCACTGCACTATACCAAGCACCCGCCAATAGAACGGGTTGGACACTAAGACAAGAGGTGTTTAATCTCGCATTCCGCTCTCAGGCGGATCCATGCGGTGAGAGTCCCCTTTTGGATCCATCTCGTCAAAACCACACTCATGATTCTTGGGCTTTCCCTAAGAACCCACTTTTGTATACTGGCTGGAAGTCCCTCGGTGTCAGGGTGCTACCGGTCTGAGTCGTCCTGGGGTGAGTACTTTTTCCCACCAGAACAGGCCCAAGTTCTAGAGTCAGTAACTGTTTCTCTTACACCTAGGATCGCATGAATGCGCAAGGGGAGAGGATACTCCGATATACTGAATCGTGAAGGGTACAATAACATAAAAGAATGGGTCTGGTTTTCTGATCACAAGGTTTTCACCAAGTGAGAGCATACTCACCTACCATTCCACAATCACAATCAAGCATAAAAGACATGATTTCGTTTTATATGCACCAAATTCAAATATTTGCTACTCTAAGAAAAACAAG
>VDFB02379833.1:0-26230 GCA_007258455.2 Sequoia sempervirens | reverse complement strand
GAGATTTTTCAATTTTTAGCACATGGGAAAAGGGGTAGAAATAGTGCCAAGACATACTTCCTTAAGATTTGACTTATTTTGAACAATGCAAAAATTTGGAAGGGGGAAGCTGAAGGGTCGCCGCCCTTTTGAAACAACAATGAGCATACAGCGACTTGACAAGGAAGTTTCGATGATGACAGAGAGACAACGGTCTGACAAGGAAATTTTGATAGCAACAGAGGGATGGCAGCCCAACATGGAAGTCCTGATGACGATGAAGGGATGGTGGCCCGACAAGGGAATTTCCTCGGCCAGGGGATGTTCAAACACATGGTGAAAGCCTTATCCTAAACCCCTTTAGGCATGCTGTGAAGTCACCACTGATGTGGTTCCCTAGATGATGAAAAACTCAAAGCTTGCATCCATTTTGAAAATGGGCGATTTGGAAGGGGAAGCCGAGGGTCGCCGCCTTTGAAATGACACGAGCACATGGTGGCCCAAAATGAAAAGCTCCCATAGCTTCGAGGGATGATACCAAAAGGGAAGTTTTGAAATGGCCAATGGCGACAAATGGCTCGAAAGGAAGTTTGAAATGGCCATAGAGGGACGGTGGTCTGTGAAGGGAAGTTCCCCAAATGGCCATGAAGGGATGTAGGCCTGGAAGGGAAGTTTCCAAATGGCTTCATGGAGGGATGGAAACCGAAGGGAAGTTCCCAAACTCTCACAAAACCCAACAAAACCTTTGAAGTTCACTTAGAAATCACAAAAACATCCCAAATCCATAGCGTACTTTGTCCCCAAAGTTAAAATGATGGAAAAACATGAAGCATGCTAGAAGGCCAAGTTAGCAGGAACAAGGAAAAAGGAAAAAAAAGGAAGGGGGACTTTGTTTCTCTCTCAGATTTGAATTCCCCAAGTAAAATGAAGGGCAGGGAGTAGCGTTTATAGGCCAATTTCCATTAATGGCATGCATTGATTTCTTGGTATAGCGACCCAGGTTAGGTGAGATGTGGGAACCCATGCTCGTTTGGATGCTCGGTCAAGGCTTGAACGAAGAAACTAACTATGGAGCCTGCCATGCAGGTGGAAGTTGGGCGTCAGTTGCCACTCAGCAGCAAAACATGAGCAACAACCCACATGAGGCGACCCACAACAGCGGGTCCGCGAGGCCTGGAGGATGTCGGGGCAATGGGTGAAGGGAAATCCGTAGGGGCACTTCTGCGAAGGCAAAAGACTTAGCAAAATTCAAGTAGGAAAATTTGGTCAAGGGAAAAATGATCATTCTAAGGCATGTGACCCACTTGGACTTAGGGATAGGGGCACACAAAATGAGGCAAGATAAAAATGGGCCAACAAGAGCGAAAAGAGGGGGTCCCTGCCTATGCGGGGCATGTGTGCAAAACATGCACAACACAACTGAGAGGGGGGTGTGAATCAATTGAATTTTATCAAAACACCAAAACCCTCATTAACATTCAGATCCACAAATATTCATTAAAAGTTTAATCTGTTATGAAGTATTAGCATGAAAATAAAATAACAAAAACTAAAACAATTTTAACACCATGCACAAGACAACACCAAATTTACATGAAAAACCCAAGAAGGGAAAAACCATGGTGAGGATTATCTCACAATATAAGTAATTGAAAAATTAGTACAAGGGCTCATTGCCAAAATATGACACACTATCTAGAAAGGCTCACAACCAAGGCTCTCTACTTGAATGAAAAGAAGATAGAGAAGAAATTTTACATAGATAACATGATCTCAATGCAACAAAAGATGCACCACAACAAATCCAACACCTTCACAGTTTGTTTGAATGATTGTAGACACATTATGCCCACTGCATCTAGTAATACAACACTTGAAATTTCGCACTGCTAGATACTCAATTTCACATCACTCACATCATATACTTTGTACACACATCTATCTTTCATCTATATTTATCTCTTTTATCAATTCAACTCATACTTATACCATCCTCAACCTTGAAACCCTCTCCAAGGTCGGTAGTGCACCTCAAATGTGCAAATTCAAATTAGGTCGACACCAAAGCATTCCTGCAATGGATAGGAATAAAGGCATACCACACAAATCCTTAGATAGGACCCAAATCTATCCTAACATACCTCAACTCGCTTCCACAAACTTTGAAGACGCTTCGCATGTAGTGTAAACACCAAGTTGATCGTTACCCATGCAAGCACTATTAATCAATTAAGTGAACACTTCATCAATCTCAAGACAACTTGCAAACCACACACCATGCTTCAACATAGTTAGAATATTCCTCCAACATCCTGAAATCCATCAAAACTCTTTCTCAACAACATTCACCTAAAGAATGTACAAGCTCAGTACATCCAAATAACACTGTAACTCGGAAGACATCTTCCGAAGCACCAAACCATGAATCCTCTTAACACAGGCAAGAGACCAACACCATCAATATACCTTCAGAATCACAAGACCTAAAGCATAACTATGGAGAAATGCAGAGCCAAAAAATTTCTCCCAAACACCTCTGTAATGCACAATCACACACTAGTGAACACAACTTTTTTTGTACAATGATGTATCATACCATCTCTTCAATATAACATCTTTGATCATCTCTCACCAACATATTTAAACCACATAGGCATAACATCAACACAAAAGAGAAATGGAGCACATCCCAGAGCACATTCTGAACCACTGAACACACCTTCATCACACTATTTTCTCTTTTCTTCAACTTTCTTATGAGAAATTGGAAACCAAGCACTAGAGACATCATCTCAACATCTCACATCTCACATCATAAAGATAGTGCCATGTACTCACAACACTTCCTCAATATCTCAATTATGTATGCATACCTAGAAAGATCAATTAACACCTCTTCCATCAACCAATTGACACCAATGACAACACACTCTTGTTGACACCAATAAGAACACCAATGTATACTTGCAACAATCTCCCACTTTGTCATTGATGGCAACACAAGATGTGAGAAACCATCAAAGACAACTCCCCTTTATGTTTACTGATTAGACAACTTACACAACATTTGTCTCTCCCTCTTTCAACATGCTTCACTCTCCCTTTGATAATAATGATTAGACAACATACACAACTTTCTCCCCCTGATACCTTGCACTTTTTCAAATGATTCTCTCTACCCCCTTGACATCAATGGTAAAGGATTTTTTTTTTGTTTGCATTATTCTCCCCCTTTGACATTGCACAACTTACTTTCAAATGTTCTGAATACCTCCCTTAGGAGCACACACCAACCTATACCAAATTAGAAACCTCTACATAATGACAACACTCACTCCATACTACAATAATGTCATTACCTACTCCCCTTGAGAGGTAGCCACCAACATCAGTCCAAAATAAAGGATAAATGATGAGATCTACTGGATTGATGCATCTCCTTATGCATCTAGTTTAGAGAAAGAGGGGAAATGACCCCAAAATTCTCCTAGAGATACTCAAAAAGTATCCTTAGGAAGAGCCTTAGTGAATATGTCAACAATTTGATCCTTTGTAGGTACATATTCAAGCTTCACTTCATTCTACACAACCTTCTCTCTCAGAAAGTGATATCTGATTGAAATATGTTTTTTCTTTGAATGCATCACTAGGCTCTTTGAAATGTTTATTGCACTTGTATTATCACAAAAGATAGAAATAAGCTCATCATACACCATGTTGATATACTTCAATGTTTTCCTCATCCACAACACTTGTGTGCAACAAGATGTAGTTGCAATATACTCAACCTTTGCAGTAGATAAATAAATCGAATCTTGTTTCTTACTTAGCCATGACACCAATCTACATCCAAGAAAGAATGCACCACCACTTGTACTTCTTATGTCATCCACACAACCAACCCAATCTACATCTATGTAAGTACTCAACGTGAAATTAGTATCTTTTGGATACCATAAGCCATGATTCAGAGTGCCCTTTAGGTATCTAAATATCCTATTCACTGCTACAACATGTGATTCTCTAGGATCTTCTTGAAATATAGCCACAAGACAAAATAAAGGCATGATATTTGGTCTAGTAGTAGTTAGATATTTACTTGATCTGATCAACCTTAGGGGATTTATCATTCATGGTCATTTTGCAACCAGTAACTATTGGAGTACATATTGGTTTGGAGTCTTATATTCCAAACTTCTTCAACATTTCTTTGACATCCTTTGATTGTGAAATGAATATGCCTTTATTTGTTTGATTGATTTGTAGTCCAAGGACACAATTCATCTCCCCAAACATAGACATCTCAAATTCCATCTACATCTCTTTTGAAAACCTTTTACACATAGCCTCATTGCCTCCAAATATTATGTCATCAACATAGAGAAGTACAATCAAGATTTGATCTTTCTCAACCTTAAAGTAAAGGTTACTATTTGTAGTGCCTTTATTGAATCCTTTCTATATCAAATACTTATCCAACCTTTCATATCAAGCTCTAGGAGCTTGCTTCAATCAATATAATGCCTTCTTCAATCTGCAAACCATATTAGGTTTATGTGACAAAAAAAATCCCTTTGGTTGTTCCATGTATACTTCTTCCAACTCTCCATTCAAGAAAGTAGACTTCACATCCATCTGATAAACTTTGAAAGACTTATGTGCTACAGAAGACAAAAACATCTTGATTGCTTCCATTCTAGCCATCAGAGCAAATATCTCCTCAAAGTCTATTCCTTAAACTTGTGCATAGCCCTTACAAACAAGCCTTTCCTTATTTCTTACCACTTCTCCATTCTCATTTAGTTTGTTTATGAAAACCCACTTAGATCCAATTATGTTTTTGTTTGTGGATCTTGGGAAAAGTTCACAAGTCTGATTCTTCTCAATCTGCATAAGTTCTTTTGTAGCTTTCATCCAATGTTCATCTTTACATGCCTCAATCACTGTCGTAGGCTCTACTTTAGAAAGTAGACATAAATTTACCTATGCTTTAGCAACTTTCCTTCTTGTCAACACACCTTTGCTTTTGTCTCCAATGATCTATTCTTTAAAATGATTTCTCTTCACATACTTAGGGGTTCTAGGGGTCTTTTCCAAAGCTTCTTCCTCTTCATCTTGTGTTTCCTATTCCTTATATTTTTCTTCTTCTTCTTCTCTCTAGGTAAGTTCATCTGATTCATATCCATTTATCACTATTGAATTTTGTATATCTTCATCAACTTTGACACTTGTACTCTCAATAATTTTTCTCAATCTTTTATTGTAACATCTGTAAGCTTTGGTTTTAGTAGAATATCCAAGGAAGATACCTTCATCAGGCTAGCAGCAACACCATTGCTAGCAGTGGATTCGGGCATAGAGACAAATCGAGAGGCAGACCCAGGTGTTCTAGATCAAGACCCAGATCTTTCCCTTACGGATCCATACCTAGATCTAGATACAGATCGAAACCCGCATCAGTAGCAGAGAAAGTGCTAGCATCTAAGCTGGTCTTAGTTCCAGTTCTAGATCCATCAATAGCACCCCTACTATTTGAAGGGCAACCCCCTACTATTCTATGGGCCCTTATAATATAGGGGGGTCGGTCTCGAAGGGCTGGGGTGGCGAGAGGTAGTACCAGTTTAAGCACCCCTACTATTTTAAGTGGAAGCATATCCAATAGCATAAGTCGATCTATCAGTTTAAGCACCACCAGTAGTTTCTCTAGTCACAGACCTAGTAGCAGTTTTGAACACATACCTTCGGCCAGATCCATCCCTTCATGATCGAGAGTCTGACCTATCAAGCTGATCCATACCCTTAGGCTCTATATAGATACCTAGCAAGAGACCTATCAGCACTAGTTAGAGATCCTTCAGCAGTTATTAGTAGCAGTTCCAGGTTATTCCTCTTTTGGAAGACGCAAGTTTTGGGCACTAGAATTGGCCCCCTCCCCCGAACTAAGATCCCCCCAACCCCCCTACTATTCTAAGGCTAGCAAGTTGCTCGCCCTACGATTCTATAGAGCCCCCCCTACTATTCTAAGGGCGACATCTACCTCTTAATTAATCAATTCCATAGCCTTCTCCCACCCACCCAGTCCCATAGAATTGTAGGGTGAGGAACCCCATAGAATTGTAGGGGGCCCTTCGCCCCCCCAATAATAATTGTAGCTCAATTTTAGGGGGCGAGCCTATAGAATAATAGGCATTAATGAACAGATTAATTAAGAGGTTACTATATTTGTAGTTATAATTGGAGGGGGCCCTTGATTCTAGCAACTATAATTTCCCCCTACAATTGAGCTACCTCCAACTATCCCCTACCAACTAATCTTGCTCCTGGGGGGTAGCTGGGAGGAGGGCTAGCAGGCATCATTAATTAATTAACCCCCCTACTATTATAGTTGCTGATTTTCCCTTCAAATAGTAGGGGGAGGGTCTTGATATATCTGTAAAGGGCTAGCAAGTGGATTCCCTACAATTCTATGGGGGCCGGCTCGCCCAACTCTATAGCCTCCCACCCCCCCAGTGGGAGGAGGCTATGGACCGCATTAATGAACATCATTAATTGACTGATTAATTAACCCTACTATTTGGCAAGGTAGGTGAGGTAGATTAGTTGCTGCGGGGGCTCGAGGGTTTTCCTAGAACCCTCAAAAGGCTAGGGTGAGGGGTAGGTTGGAATAGTAAAGTGTGTGCAACCGTCTAGGGGGTCAGCTTTCAAAGAACCAATCTCTAGAAAAAAGTATAGCGTGCGTGTCCTTGCCAGATATGAGGGTTTATGGTTCTTCAGTTGGAACAATATCTAATACCTATCGAGTGGGTCGTGTGCATAGTCTGTATGGGGGTTAAGCGCTCTATCGGAGGAGAGAAAATCTATCGATCTATCAACTATAATTGTAGGGGGTCCGTGTGCATTGTATGAGAGGTGAAGCATCTAGGCACTCCCTGGCACTAGTGTCATGTGCTCTTAGGGTTGGAAATCCAAGGGCTAACTCGATATAAGTCTCGAATATATGGGTGGATGAGCTATGAGCTATAGATAGTTGTGAGGGCAGATGGATGCAAAGCCATCTCTATTCCCACTGGTCGAGCATCAATCGACTCATCGTAGAGGTGAAGGTGACATATGGATTAGATATAGATAGTTGAAGTCAGGAATGGATGGGTAGACCAGGGCGAGTAGAGAAAGGTAGGCAGGTAGACTTCAAGTGGGAGGTAGAGTTAAGGATCGCTCCCCCTACCCCCCACTTACTATAACTATTCTGGGCCTACCTTATCGTACCACTCACTTCCTCTCACCATTGCCCAAAGGTGGGTGGCCACTGGTAAGGTCGGGTTCATTACCTCAACTGTTCAATAACTGGGGCAGGAGTAGTGGGCCAAGGGGATGGCACCTATCATATGGATGCCCCAGGGTGAGCCTTGGATTTGCCACTGCCTACCTACCTTCTTACCAGGGCTTACATTTCTTCCTTCGTCCTACCATGACCTGACCTAATATCACTGCTATCAACTATCTCACAGAAAGAACGCAACACCGTACCTATTAATCGAACAGTTTGTGATGCATTGTAGTTTTCTCCCTCGTTTCCCTATCCCCAATGGAGTGAGGGCCCCCCACTAAAGATAGGTCAGGGCCCTCATGTACCGCTATTCCTTCCAAGGCCGAAGATGGTTAGATTGCCGATAGATAGGGACCATAGATCACACCCGCGCCAAGCCCCTGCCTTCCCCTCCAGCGGGAATACAAAGTTCACTTGCGACTTTTTGCCCCACAAACAGGGAGCTATTGTGGATACCATGAATCCCATGTGAGAAAGCATCTCGCTCTACCCCCTGAAAGCGATGAGTTGTCATCCCATAAGTCCATAGCATCGGAGGACAACGTTACTAATCAAGACATGACTATTCCTTAAGGAGAGGGTGGGAGGATGGAACCACCTTCATTAGGAGGATGGAACCACCTTAATTAGGCTTTCGACCCAAGGGAATAGCTCATCCTGAGGCCTCACTTCTTAAGGGAGGGCTGAGGCGGCCTCACCATTATTAATCAGGGAGGGCCGAGGCCTCACCCTTAAGGCATGAGGGCCTCTCGATCAGTAGCCTATCTAGTCGAACCCTTGCGTACTCTACAATACCACATGGGGTCCTAGTAGTCTCTATACCCTTACCTACGTCTATGCCCAAGGGCGTTGGATGATCAGTGGTGAGACACTGGGGCAAGTACATGTGGCACTCATAAACGGGATCTTCATTCCCTTTGATGCGGCAACCACATAAATAATACTCTGGTTGGCTACGGTCACGCCCACTGAGTTCCCCAACCAGGTCCCATCTCTATATCCTCCCACCCCCCTAGTCCCAACCCCACCGACCATATATTCCTTTGCGAATAGGTCGGTGGGGTCCAGCCAACCCCACCAAAGGCACCAAAGTAACCCACCGCCCTGAAATTCTATGGGCCATACTTGCCTTTGGTCAGTGGGGTTGGGACCGACCAAAGTAACCCACCGACCAAAGGTGAGTACGGTCTTCTAGTGGGGTTGGGTTACTTTGGTCAGTGGGTAAGGCACATATGGTCGGTGAGCGAAGCTATGGTGGGGTTTGCGGACCCCACCGACCGTTGGCGGGTATGGTTAGTGGGGTTTGCGGGTATGGTCGGTGGGGATGGGGCCTTGGACGGTGGGGTTTGCCCTGGGTGGTGGGGTCTGCCTTGGGTGGTGGGGTTGGTGGGAATAGAAGGTCCCCAGGGGGGTTCTATTGCCTATCTGTATAGTTTCTCTATAATTGAGCAAAAGCGATTGCCCCTACTATTCTAATGGGCGGATGGGTAGGGATATTTTCTGAGCTGTGTGTCAACATCTCCGGCCATCGAATCAACTATAGTTGGGGGGGTCCGCCCTACCTCTATCTTGGCCGGTTCAGGAATAGATGACATCAGAGGTAGGGAATCCATGGGGGGGAGAAGCAATAGTAGCAGATGAAAGATTTGAAGGAGAGGGTGAATCGTTCGCAAACCCAGATGGCCATGAAGAATGCTATGCGTTAGGGGGCCTTCTTCCTTCATTCTTTCCCATCTTAGGTCAGCTCCATAAGTGGTTCATGCTAAGGAACGAACAGATTCACAACTATCTCCTCCCACCCAAGCCCCCCCCCTCTTTCTATAGTTGCCTTGGGTGGTGGGGTCTTGGGTGGGAAGATATAGTGGTATGGCAACTCGAGTGCTTGCTATTCGCTGCTAGCTCCTATGTTGATTCTTGATTGCGGGAGTCTTATGAGTGGAATTTGGGCAGGCGATCTTGTCAACGAGACCACCAGTTCTGGAAGAGAAAGATCCATTCTTTCTGAGAGAGAAAGGAAGGCCGTAGAAGGCAGTCTCTTATAAACGTATTTAGAGTTGGATGGTGGAGAGTTGACTATTTGCTTTGCCGGAGAGGGACTTTACCTACTCGCATCTTCCCTGACACAATGCACTCTCTAGGTTCACATGATGGGGTCACCGCCAATCCAAGCAGTCTTCTCCGTACCCCCCATAACCAGTTCTATTTGGAGGTCATCTCTGTAGGGGCTATCTCTTGAAACAATGGAAGAAAGAAATTCTGAAGGAAGGTTGAGTGCTTGCCACTTTATCCTACTATAATAGATGGTCTTCAAGGAGAGGGATTTAACAGCCCTTGTGTTGATTGGGACCTAGCAAGCAAACATACATAAGTAGGTAGGTAGGTTCATCGTGATCTTATTTATGTATGTATTAACATCACTTTCTTCCATTCCTCTCCGGCTTGGGTGGGCATCGGGCCCCTCGGTTGACCATTCATTGATTTGAAACCATCCAATTTCCTCTCCACCCATTATCCCTTGGCATCGAATTGGCTAAAATCCTCCATTCCACCTGAAGTCCCCCTGCTCTCCGCCATCCATTTTGAAGAGAAAAGATTGATCAATGTGGTATCTCCCCCAGAATAAAGTCAAAACGAACCACTCGAGCTGCCCTATAGATTGTAAGGGCGAACCAACTAGCTAAATTCCCCAACCGATAAACATAGGACCCCACCGACCTATTCGCAAAGGAATATATGGTTGGTGGGGTTGGGACCGGCGAGGGGGTGGGAGGATATAGAGATGGGCCCTGGGTGGGGGGGTACCTGGCTCTCTATCTTTGGATCTAATGGTGCTGGATAAAATACTTCTTCTAGCTCTTCTATGGCTGGATCAACAATAAGATCAACCGTCCATGCTACGAGAAAGAGAAGATGCTAGGCTTGGCTTATTAGCTAGTCTAGATATGCTATTAGTACTGCTTCCTCGTAGGGCCACTTCTACTATGGCTACACCTGGATCTACCTATGCTTCTCCTGCCCTAGCCTATGCTCTAGCTACCTCTGTCTCTATACCTGCCCTTGTCACCTATGCTACTAGCTCTATTGCTGCTACTGGTACCGGTGCTTAAACTACTGTCATTGGTGCTACTTCTCTAGCTACTGGTGTTACTGGTGGATAAGCTAAGTCAACTGGATCATCTTCTGGTGGTTCCCCGGGGTCATCATTTTGGTCAACTGCCTATACTGTTGTTCATTGAGACTACTCGCTTTGGAACTGCAACTGATGGATCATCTGCTATTCATTGATGCTGTTATATACGTATCTATTGATGGAACTAATGGTTCTGTATCCACGCCTACCTTGTAGGGTATTTTCACCTATTTTTTGCTCTTCATCGTGCTCCACCTTTAACTGCTCGTGCATCTTGGTCAACAGAATAAGTTGCTTCTGGATGATCTACGTATGGATCTGGAACAACACCTTTAACTACTACCTCCACCTCTACATGCATGTGAGATCGATTAGTAAACGGTAGCTGCTTCTACCTTCGTGGGCTGGGTATGGATAAACGGATGGAACTACAATGGGTTCTGGAATAGGGTATGGCTATTAAACTGCGCGTAGATGGTGGCAAATCAACTTAAACTGTGCTTGCCTTAGCTGTCCTTTCCAATGTCTTTGCCTTTGCTTATGCTAGGTAAACCAATTTAGCTACTGGTGAATCTAATAATACCTCTGCTCCCCAAACTCGGTAAACACATGATGGCTCTTGATTCCAACACAAATGTGGGCTTTGCTGCTACTGTAGCCTATGCTTGTGTTGCTTACTCTACCTTCGCTCGAGAAAGGTGCTGCTCTGTCCATCTATATCTACAGTCAAGACTGACTTTTGCATCGGCACGGCCCCGTAGGGCGGCTTCATCAGCACTATAGTTGGTTCTATACTCGCCATCTGGGCTAGAACCGTTCGTCCTACCTATAGTTGTTGACCGGTATGCCAACTATCATCCAACTATAGTTTCTAAACTATAGTTCCCACCCAACCCTTGGAATGGCTAGTTTCCCACAACTATGATTCCCTCCGTACCCCTAGGTAGATTAATTGGTTCTCCCACCCACCACTATAATTTGGGACCAACCCCACAACCCCCCATATAGTTGTTGCCTGCCTTTGGTGGGGCCCCTCCTGTAGGGAGGTAGATTATATTTGTGGGAGGCCCCTACGGGCCACCCCCCCATTCCCCTACTATTCTATGGCCAATATGGTCAGCTGCTGATGAAAGGCAGGCCCATAGAATAGTAGGGGAGGCAGGCCTACCATCATTTAATCTACCCCGGCCCCCCATTATAGTTTGAAGCGCTTAAGGGGCCCCCTACAACTCTATGGGTGGCATTAATCCAGTAGTTCTTGAAAGTAGGTGGCATTAATGGTAGGGGGCTTGGTGGGTTACTTGGCTTCACCACCAAGTAGCCCTGCTTTGGGACCTAAGGCCAATATGGTCGACTACCGAAGGCAGGCCTCAGGTCAGTACAACTTCGCTACCGACCTAAGGCAGACCCCACCAACCTGAGGTCCCAACCCCACCACCCATGCTTTCCTCAAGTCGGTCCCGTCTCACCCCACTGTAATTAATCTTAGGTCCCGAAGGGTGGCAAAAATGGGGTTGGGACCCCCCCTCCCCCTTCTATATAGATGGAAATGGAGATGGGCCCCTCTATCCTCTATCTATATGGGCCAATGAAGCTATATACTGTGGGCGGGCACCCCTCAAATATATTATTGTGGGATGGATGGTCTTTCCACTTCATCACATTATGTGAGAGAGGCTAGGCTTATGCTTATAAGAATAGGAAAGAGCGGTTCAGCTTTCAGGTTCAACACCTCTGACCGCACCGATGAGAATGCCAATCTATCTAATATATCATTCTACTCCTCAACATCTTGGAGAAGGAACCTAGTGCAATGCCCCGTCTGATGTCCCCGTCTGATGGTCCTCTCATAGACTCTCTATACGTCACATGATGGATCGGTATGTTACATGCATACCATACTATCCTCCACTCACAGTTGCCCCCCCCCATTGATGAAAGGACTAGCATCCCCCATCCATCACCGTTAGGATCCGCCCAATCTATCCCCTCGGTCTTGATCCGATGCCTATATAGAGAGAGGGGGGAAGAGAGATGCGGTCAACGAGAACTAGTTCACTAGTATAGTATCGTACCATCTTACAAACACATGCTACTAAGACTCAAATCAGTGGGTCATCGTCTCCACACGCCCCAGTTGTCAATGCAACGTGGCACCGGTGGGCCCCTCTTTTCTATTATTGTGGCCACAACTAGAGCCGGTTGATCCGCACCCACATGTACGGTGGTCAACCAAAGCAGAGTCTCTATTGTGGAGTTGTTATAGAGGATCCCGGGGCCCCAATAAAATAGAGTTGAGTAAGTAGGCCATTGGGATTGGACCAGGACTAGGAAGTCTTTATCTTCTGGGATGGACGTGCCTATCTATATATATATGGCGGCGAGCCCACCCCGCCCCCCCATATATATAGATAGGCCATTGAGGTGAATACTCCACTCTGTGGAGGGCGGCCATCTCCATAGATCCTTCATGCTGATGCTGCTTATAGCTTGCTCTCCCCTGGAGAACAAGCTCCCTTCACTCTTCCTTCTCGGTGCCTATCTATATATATGGCGGGAAGGGCTGCCCCCATATAGAATATATAGATAGGCCAAGAGGGAACATTCGCCTTAGTTACTCATCAAACGGCACCAACATTCTTTCTCGCCTGTAGAATAGTAGGGGTTGCTAGTTGCTCATCAAACAACACTGCACCCACGTGCATAATAGAAGCAAAGCACTTGACAAGGCAAGGTTCAAGGGGAGGGCTTGCTTCACTCTCGTCTGCATACATAATCGATGAACGGTTCATGCTCGATTCCATATAGATATATAGGGCTCTCCTAACACAGACCGCTATCTCCAGGGTTGGGTGGGACCCCCTACTATAGCCACCCACCCGAGGCCAACCCCACTGACTAGGTCTTCGCCCACCACAAACCCAACCCCACCGCAAACCCCACCGACCTGCCCCCCCGAATAGTAGGGGGAATGGGTTCATTGAAGGGGTGGGTGGGGGGAGATCAGAGGGGGCCTCCCACCCAGGGGGTGGGAGGCTATATATTGGCGAATGGGTAATAACTATATGGGGGGGTGGGGTTGGACCGACCATACTCGCCTTTGGTCAGTGGGGTTGGGTTGGGCCAATATGGTTGGTGGCTAAGGCCTGCCTTCGACATGACCATATTGGAAATATAATGGGTCCCGAAGGGCAGGTCGGCCCTACTATTCTATGGGTCTGCTATCTCCTCCCACCCACCCCTGCAGGGAGATGGAGATAGATGGCTGCGCTTGACTGACCACCCAGATCTCTATAGATGGGGTTGGGGGGTTATTAATGGTATTCACGGATCAGTACCAATTAATAGGTGGCCAATCAATCCCTAATCAATAGAAGCCAATCCCAATCAATAGCAGCCAATCAGGTAACCAATCCCAATCTGGAACCAATCCCACTTGATAGGTGAGTAGGTGGTGGCACCAATACTCGTAGAATGTAGAATGCCACCACCTACTCACCCCAATACCAGCCAATAGCCATCCTAGTGTAGTGCCCATCCGTGTTCCCTATAGTTTAGTTCTGAATGAACCGCAACAAAAGATAACCATTCTTTCCGAAGAAGAGCCGCCCTCCCCTATAGAATTATAGGGAATCAACTTGCTAGCCTATAGAATGGTAGGGGAAATTATAGTTGAGCACGACTTAACGATTATCGGAAATCCTTTCTAATGCAGTCGGATTTCTGAACTAAAATTCTGTGAACCATTCTTTCTGTGAACCCCTACATATAAAAGTTGATTGGGCGATAGATTGGAGAAGGGCTGATATAGTATTCTCCTTCTTCCTCTCCAATACAATATTTCAATCGATACAATGACTGAACAAACCATTCTTTCTCTGAACCTCTATTCTCGTTGATTGGGCCATTTAGGGGCGGGTGAGCCCCTATCCTATTATCTGGGTGGGTAGGAACTATAACTCCCACCTTATTCTAGCAAGCTAATTCCTTAGAATAGTAGGGAGAGGTAAAGGTAGCAACACCTCATCCACGATTCCTCCTTGTTATAGGGCTACCATCAGCACAGGGTTCTTCGGTACCCCCTCCTCTAGAACTATAGTTTCCCACCCCCTACTATTTTAAGGGCTAGTTCCCAGGGGCTTCATCAGATCGAGACAAAGACCCAATAGGATTAGGATGTACCCATTCCTTCGATAGAATACTTATAGCAATGCGCTCCCTCCCTGGGTTTTCTTTATTGCAATATGCACCTCTATTTATGTATGTCCATTTATTTGCGATACATGCCCATACATCTTTCCCTCTACACCCCTGATATGGGCAACCAATCGATACCGAAATATGGATCTCTCGCTATGAGCTATGGATATGGATCAATAGGTTCACTGGCATCATTAACTGCTTATTCTCGGACGATAACTGCAATTGGATCTTCAATAGGGTGAACTGCATCTTGATCAGTTGCTGGGGACTCTGCCTCCAATGGATTTAGAACCGGAGCAGCAGGCTATGCCTCTCAAACTTAAAGGAATACCACTAGCTAAAGGAACAGGATATGCTCGGGGGTTGCCCCTCAAACAGGCTATGCTACTTACTTTTTTTAGGCTCTACTGCTAGAGTCCCACGAGTTGCCAGATAGAGAGATAGATGGCCGTATTTAGTTTGCCATTATCACATATATAATGAAAACTGAACCATCAACGAAGACCCCTTCTATCGAACAGGGAACCCTATAGTTCCCACCCACCCTTTCTCCGGCTATCCTCCCACCCATAGCGGTCCCCCCACCCAGGGCCTATAGAGTGGTGGGGTTTGCCCCCCATAATATTTGCAGACCCCACTGGCCATGCCCTTCGGGACTGTCCATGCCCTATATAGTTGTCTCAGGACAGTAGGTGGAGCCTAGGACGAATGGGATGGTGGGGTTGGGACCGACCTATATGCCTTAGGGCCCCTATATTTCTCCCACCCCCTGGTACCAAAGGCTTTCTCAGGCAAATAGGTCGGCCCTACTATTCTATGGGAGGCAAATAGGTCGGTCCCGAAGGGTAGGTGGGGTTGGTACCGTCCTGCCCTTCAGGACCAACCAATTATAGTTGAATTTGTATTTTGTCAGTCGAGTCTCGAACTACAGGGAACCCTATAGTTCCCACCCACCCAACTAGCCCCCTGCAACAAGGAGGTAGATTATTTGTCGGGGCCCACCAACTATTGCTGGGTGGGGCCCGGGAAGATATAGTTGGTGGGTGGGTGGATATAAATTGTGGGAATTTTAGTTGGTGAGAAAGGCCCCTTAGAAGCCACACTATAATTCCCCCCACAACTCCCATAGAATAGTAGGGGCCCTCCCACCCAACTATAGTTCCAGTTTGAATAGAAGGTCCCTAGGGGGGTTATATTGCCTCATCATCACGAAGTGAAATGAGTGACAGTATGATCGGGTTTGGGCACGAGGGGGCATCATGGAGCTAGTTCCCATATAAATTCCTCATTCAGAGAAGAACGAGCATCCGTAATGAATGAAGATTCGATAGGGGATGGAGTTAGAAGACATGTTTCCAAAACAAGCGAGATACAGGTTAGGAAGGGGGAGTTAGCAGAGTCGAACAAGATTGGAATGGGAATGGAAACATGTATCGATGTACCAAATTGGCTAATGCTCCTAGGTTGATGTGGTTTATTCCACTAGTTGATAGGGGACTTAGTGATTGGTGTATTGATTAGTCCAATAAGGATGGAGATAGAAGCCAGTTTGACAGAGAGCTTTTGGAAGCACAGTGCACCTAGATAAATGAAGGACGAGATGAATACAGGGGTTAGACGAGCATCCCACACCTAAAAGGTGCCCCGCATAGGTTTCCCTTGAAACCCTCCAGTTACTATGGTCAACAATGTGAGGAAAGCACCTATTCCCAGACCGGTTCTGAAAAAGCAGGGCAAAAGGGAATGTTTTGTCAACAAGAACAGAAAACTACCCTACAATAGTTGATTATTAGTTGAACAAGCTCATTCTTCTCCTCGTCAAAGAGTTGGATGGAAGCCCATAGAATTGTAGGGGCGTTAGGAGCCGATTGTTCAAGAACACTCTTGCCTCCCACCCACTAGATGGAATATGCCCTTCCCTGATTGATTGTATGCTTTATTTTCTCTGGTCCTAGCATCCTGGTAGGCAAGATAGTTTGTTTCTATGCTGTTGATCCAAGGAGTTCAATCGGTGGTGCCAAGACCCCACCGGGGGGGTGGGAAGATATAGGGATTTGCCTTGGGTGCTTTAGCCGGGCAACCCGGCAAAGCTTTCTAGATAGGGTAGCAACCCTTTCTCATGCCCTTAGAATAGTACGGGCCCATAGAATTGTAGGGAGCAGTACTCCGTTGAAGTTACCGAGGGAGTAGACTATTAATGAAATAGGGAGGAGTTAACTACTTTTATCTTCCTAGGCCGGCTTGCCCTCCTGTAGGGGTTAAGGACTGTTAGGCTATCACGCCCATACTCTTTTTGTTGGAACCAGTTAGGTTGAGTCAACTAGACTAATTTTCTCTGGATAGTTGAATATTGCAATACTAGATAGGATGTTCTATCCATATTACATACGTTATAGAAGATAGTAGTTGAGGTTGGGTGGGGCCATAGCTTCCTAATCTAGCTCCAGGGGTTAGGCTAGGATGGGACCTGGAGTTCTCACAACTATTAATAGAACTGGATGGCCCTCGACTACCGGAAGTAGCTAGCTGTTGGAAGGCCCATAGAATTTTAGGGCTGAACTCCCAGGTTCAGCCCTACCATAAAATTTTAGGGGCTATGGGAGGTCCCTACTATTCTATGGGCCAAATGAAAGCATGCTCAACTATCTGGCCATCCAAAGTTTCTATCTGGTTACTTCTCGAAATAATCCTTCACCCTCGGAACTCCATCCCACACGAGACTAAGAAAATCGACGATGGTGAGCCCTACAATTCTATGGGCTTCCATCCAACTCTTCGACGAGGAGAAGAATGAGCTTGTTCAACTAATAAACAACTATTGTAGGATAGCCCCTACAATTCTATGGGCTTTGGGCCGACAAGAAAGAAAATGAAAGCAATTTCTAATCGGCCTTCAACAATCTCACTACCGGGAGCAGGCTTAGCCTTTCTCATAACTTCCAGCTGGACCGAAAGTAGGCGAGAATGTTAGGCCGAGGGGGTGAGCCATCCTTTCACCCCTAGGTGGCCCCACTAGGAAAAAAAAAGAAATGGGGAGCAGTAATTGAATTCTACCAGTCTAGAGAGAGGAGTAGGGCAACGTCATATCCTCCCATCCTACCTATTACATGATTGTTTGGCTGTCCCATCCTTAATAGAGTTTAGAGTGCCCATTAACTCTAGTCAGTGCCCATTCAGAGTGAATAGTGGTAGTTTGAATTGAGTTTTATTCAATTGGCGAGAGGGGGGCCCTCTAGATAGATGGAGATGGGCCCGAGGAGGGCGAGAAATGAACTATCGCCGGGGCACCATATGGATATGGATTCTTTGGTATGATCAAATCAGGCCCGACCAGATAGATATATAGGGCCCCCTTTGAAGTCCAACTTCTACTCGCGGAGGGTGGCGAATAGGCGAAATCAGGGCTGCACTACCACTATATAGAGGGGGTAGAGGTAGAGCCCTTCACTATCTATCTGGGGCGCCAGTTAGGTATCTGACTAGACTCTAGATAGTCACCCTCGTATTGCCTATTCACCCATCGCCATATCTATGGCTCAGCAGGGGTGGCGGCTATGGCTATATAGAGTATATAGTCTATAGTCTATACTAAGCCATCGGGTGGGTGCTGCCTATAGCTAGTGCCATCGGGGGAGGACTCTCTATATATAGCCTAGCTGCCCTCGTCCTCCCATCTATATGGATAGGGTTGCCAAGGGTGGGTGGGAGGACAAAAGGGGGATAGGGTGCTGACCCGACTATATATAGCTATAGCTGCCCTCGATCTATCGCCATATATAAATATGAATCGTGAACTATTCTGGTAGTTTGTAACCCCCAACTAACCAAAAGTTGGGTTGGGGCCCAGGAGGATGAAGGTTGGGAGGTAGAAACATCGTGGGTGGGTGGGCAGGGATGGGTGGGAGGCAATATATATTTGTTGGGCAACTATAGTTGGGAGGTAGATTATAGTTGTTGCAGTTGGGAGGCGTTTTTTAATTGTGGGGGGCATAGGCTGGGTGGGAGGGAATAGTTATTGTGGGGGGTTATGTTCCCTGGGTGGGGGGTTAGGTTCTATTATTGGTGTTCCATAGAACTATCCCAAGTGGTGTATCACAACACTGGGAGTCAACTCTTTCTCGCCGAAGGGCGCTCTATGGTTGATATATTAGATAGATTGGCATTCTCATCAGTGCGGTCAGAGGTGTCGAACCTGAAAGCCGAACCGCTCTTTCCTATTCTTATAAGCATAAGCCTAGCCTCTCTCACATCATGTGATGAAGTGGAAAGACCATCCATCCCACAATAATATATTTGAGGGGCGCCCGCCCATAGTATATAGTTTCATTGGCCCATATAGATAGAGGATAGAGGGGCCCATCTCCATTTCCATCTATATAGAAGGGGGAAGGGGGGAGTTGGGGATTCGTTCGTGGGGTTTAGGTGTGGAAAGACAAATACTAATAGAGATAAAGTTTATGCATTGGTCGACTAAACCCCCTCTCCTTGATGTGACTGGATCATGGCGGATGGATGAATGGAGAGTTGGATCACTGGAGTGGAGTAAAGAACCAAACACCTAAGATCATATAGCTGGTTCGGGAACAACTAAACTCTATTGGAACAGTGGTATTGCTGGAACCCACCGTTCCAATAAACCTAGTATTGGATTGAACCAGACACTGTACATCACTCACTATACGGAATGGAGCCTCGCTCAACAACATTCGTTCTTCACACCCCGAGCTCCTAATCATATAGCAGAAACAACCCCGCTAATTCACCAAGCTCCTTCTATAGATAGCTATTGCTCATTGCTTCAGCTCAACAACGAATCCCGGCAGAACAACTAATCAACCAAAGTAACCACCAACCATACTTGCCTTTGGTCAGTGGGGTTGGGACCGCCCTTAGGCCCATACCCCACTACCAGGGTGAAGCCCACCGCCCTAGCCCCATAGAATAGTAGGGCCGCCCTAGCTTCACCATCGGGGGGGGGGGTGGGAGGCCACCTCCCTATTGCTCACCCCACCGACCATGCCCTTCGGGACCCCACCACCCCCCCATTATATTTCCAATATGGTCGGTTGCCTTCAGCAGGCAACTATAATGGCGAGTCGGTCCCGAAGGGTTGGTCGGTCCCGAAGGGATAGGGCAGTGGGCGAAGCCTAGGTTAGTGGGGTTGGTGGCCCTTGGTCGGTGGGGTCCACCGCTATGGGTGGGGGGTAAAGTCCTCAGAGAGTAAGTGATAAATTTTTCGTACACATGATGACTATTCATACCTCAATAACTGAAACCCTCGAGAATAGGTCTCATTCTTCAGGTCGACATTGTTTCATGCATGATCACCCCTTAGTGAATAGGAAATTGGAAATGTACATTGCTATTCTAGCGAAAATACCCAGAATGATCATACCACTTCTACCAAAAGTAGCCTTCTCAGTGTTAGCCGAATGTAAAGTAATGGCTTTCGTGCAACGTCGAAAGGGTCCCAATGTAGTTGGATAGTTCAGATTGTTACAACCTCTAGCAGATGGTTCGAAATCAGCTATAAAAGAACCTATTGCACCAAGTAGTGCCAATTTCTCTCTCTCTAGATTGGCTCCAGTGGTAACATCTATGCCCAGTTCGGTTGCTCGGGCCGTTGTACCTTTTGATTATGGTATGGTATCATCAGATCCGGACATAGGTATACTTCATCCGTCTGCAATATCCTCGCTAGGTGTTTATGGAATTATCATAGCAGGTTGGTCTAGTAATTAAGGGGTGGCCGTTCGGTCGCCTATGATACTAGGGCCGATGGGTGAAAAATTGGTTCATGCCAGAGGTGCTGAACGATCTACTCTACACAGGTGTGGGCTGTGAAATGAAGCAGAATATGGATTTTGGATTGACTTCTCTAATGACGCTTCATCTATCACACGAGTCTGCTGCAAATCCGATAAGATGAAGAGCCGAAAAAGTATAGTAGGGCCCAGTCATAACTATAGAAAGGGACCTCATCGATGAAGACCTATGGTTATTCCTTAAATAGAAAGGGAACAACTTGATCGGATCGCCTAAATTTTGAGATGCATTCTCTACTGCCAAGCGCGTGATCAGTAACAAAATATTAGTAAATTGTTGCTCTCTTTGATAAGAGTACGAAGCCTATCAAGGTGTAGAATGAGAAGGATAGTGGGCAGATGAAATGATTCCCTGCTGGAAACCCCAAACTCTCTATAGTAGCCCTAGGCCCCTTGACTACTCCCAATCTGCGGCAAGGCGAAACTCGATAGGTCCTAACTCCTTTCTATAGTTCGCTCACTGGTTATACAGAAATGTGCCACCCTGCACTATAGTAGCGGGAGGGGTGCTGCATGCACTAGGATTCTAGAAACGCACTGGCTGAAGGGAGCCACTACTATAGAAGTAGAATATCCTAGCCAATGTTTCCCTGTCCACCCTATAACTAGAGTGCCAGGGGGTTGGGGTATGGGCATAAACACTTTGGCATGGGGGTTTCAGGCCTTGATTTGAGAAATAAACCTCTCCCGAAGGTCGAGCTTTAGAACTCTAGGCTCTCTCCCTATCTCAAGAGGGATATCCTAGAGGTCATTTTACCCAACCTTTCATCCCCCTACTATTCTAAGGGGAATTGGGTGGGAGGGAATAGTATAGTTCCGGAAACTACCGCCCTATAGTTGAGAGTAGGGACCTGACACTACAACTATAATCTCATTCCCCCCCACCCAATATCATTCCCCCCTCCCTCTTGTTTCTATAGTTTGTTATGGTTCTAAGTAATCAATCGTTTATGGAAGGGGGATGAACACCCGCCGATCATGTGAGTGATAACATAAAGCTCACTTTGAATTGGTGTAATGGAGAATAGCCTGGCCTGGCCTATCCCTTCATAAGAAGTGGGTGACCCTAGGGGACCACTTGAATGAATGTCTTTCCTCTCACCAAAGAGAAGTTGGCAGTGTCTATCAGTGGTGGTGGTGGTAGAGAAGCTTGGTTTAGCAGGTTCAAAAGCTGCCACTAGTTATGTCGGTGATGAAAGCGTTCTCTATGCGAATCTCAATCTTTGGGTCTGAAACCTGATGAAATCTGATCTATATGAAATCCATTAATGCATGGAGAAAAAGGCTTCCTCCATGGTCATCGAAATAGTTCCGGTGGACTATAGTTCTCTCTTTAATAGCCTTTGATAGTGGGTGAGTAATCAGGCCTTCCCACTACAAAGGAATGGGTATTGGCCTTTCAATAATAATAGTAGGGGCTGCCGACAACCCCCAATTATTCTTATTATTAATGGAAAGTTGATCTGCCTTTCTCTCTCTGACGCACTTCGTTATTTCCTGACTAGAGCAAAGAACCATGGCGACAACCAACCTCTATTTAATCCCCTGGCTAAGGTTTCGTTCTCCAGGTAGATAAGTTGCCGGTTCAACCTGGAAGCATGAGCGGCCAGTGCCATGCACGCAGAGGCCCTCTACTCCAGATCTGTGCATTCCTATTACGTACGTAGAATCCCTTGCATATCTTGGGGGGATTTATGACTTCAACTAGCCGGGATGACTTTTCTTTCTCAACCAATGCCTTAACTGGTTTGGGAATAGAATAATGCAATGGGGGAAAAGCTGCTACCAAAACATCTCATCCCACCACTACCAGCACTTCGCACCCACCCATATGGCCTTAGGGTCCCTACTATTCTAAGGAATCAGCTTGCTAGCCCTCCAATGCTTCGCACCCACCCTATAAGAACTCCTTAGTTGGTGGGAGCCCCTACTATTTTAAGCGGTTCCAGGAATAGATTTGTGAAGAGGTTGCACTTCCATGGAGAATGGTTTGAACATCCCATCATGAGGGCTCAAAAGCGTTGTTCGGTGCACATTTAATGAGAATCGAATGAGTTGTTTTTATAAGCCACCCATCCATATTCGTTGTACCGACTGAATGATCAGTGCAAATGGAATGTTCTACGGATGAAATAAAGCCATTCAAAATTGGGTGTCGCTGAAAACCAGCTATATCCATCCGAGATGAACTATATCCAGAACTATAGTTTCCCACCCCCCCAAATTATAGGTTCTCGGGATGGAGATTAAGTTTGTATCGAACCCCAGACCCTCGTAGTGAAGGAACCAACCCCCAGGCAACGTTGTAGATAGTCACTTTGGCCCCACCCCCATGTCGAGTCATTATCCATTCTCGACCGTACTGGTATAGTTCATTTTCCTTCTCAGAACCCTAAGGTGAGTGAGGGCCTCCGACCCACATAAAAGAATCATGTTTGAGCCTCAACTTGGAGAGACGCAAAGTCTCCTCCTGATCGGGCGGAGCTGATTGATTTCAAATTCCCTCTATTCACCGCCATCTCCCCCCATTGGCCCAAATCATCCACCTATTCCATCTAAACTATTTGATTGTGCTGCAATTTAATTATTCTATAAGGTGCTAGAAGGTTGGAAGCGAGAGATCAGAGTTGTTACCGCACGTGCATATTCAATAGCAAGGGGAATATTGACCCGTTATCACTATTCTCCGAGTAGACTAGATAAGTGGGAGAGGGGAATAGCACGTGAAACCCCAAAAAGGGAAGCACTAATGGCTCCCATGCTTGTTGGTTGGTGGCCTTACCCCACTGACCTAAAGGTGGACCCCACCGACCTCCCCACCCCCCACCCCCCATCATAGTTGTTTTCTAAGGGCGCCTACCTTTAGGTCGGTGTGTAAGGCAAATAGGTTGGGCCCAAAGGGGCTGCCAGGTGGGCTGCCAGGTGGGAGGCCCCTACTATTCTAAGGGGTTTTGGGGGGGGTGGGAGATAGGTGGGGCCTTAGATCCCGAAGGGCGGCAAAAAAGGGGTTGGCAAGAATGGCGAAGCACATGGTCGATGGGGTCCACCTTGGGGGGGACTATAGTGGCTAGAGTTTGGATAGGACCACTATATCATGTATGTAATCTAGTAGTAATACTCTAGTGGTAGTGGAGTGCCCCATTGGAAGATTATTACCGATCGAGGTTGAGTTTACGTGTGCCCCTGCATGCATGCATGCACGGGTTGGGGGGATTCTAGCTATAGTGTCGGGTAGATAGGTCGATTGGATCGCCGAGTGATGGTAGCCCCTACTATCCTCTCATCAAGTTCACGACTAACCTACCAATGCCCGATCACCTTAGCGAAGAGCTTATGCAAGGTTGTGACCAATTTGTATCGATGATTGGGTGCCTGAAGGGCTTACTGCTCGAATGCGGGGTAATATTGGATCAACCCAGATTTAACAAAATCGACAGCGGCGCAACTTTTCCCATTGCAATATTAGCTCGAAGGGAAGGGGGTGGGTCTTATATCAGTTGGGCATTGATGAAGACCAGACAATTGAACCTCCCACCCATCTCCATGAACGATGGAAAATATCACTTCCCTCTATCATAGTGGGGAGGGCCTCCGGGGAAACTCTATAGAACTATATCTCCCACCCAGAGATATAGTTCCCCGGTGGGTCAATTCCTTCATGAATCCTATTCAAGAAAAGCCTATTGTTTCTTTAGGCTTCCCTCGGGCCCCTACCATTTTATAGGACGTATAGAATCTCTCCTTCCCACCCAACCAAAACTACCTTCACAAATTATTCTACCATCATTGATCGAACTCCTCTTTATACCATCATCCATGGATCTATATTACCCCACTATAGAGGTAGGGGTCAGGCCAAGATAGTTGCAAAGTGGGAAAGATTGTGGTAGGGATAGGCCTTCATTATTATCATGGATCAAACTCAAGCTTCAATCCATTCAGAGTTCGAATGTTCATGTGTGCTGAGGAGTTCAATGTCTTTCCCAAAGAAGGTGTGGGGTGGGCAGTGGAAGGATTTCTCTGTCCTTGGTGGCATCTACCTCAAATTCTAAACAACAGATTGCCCCTATCTATAGCTATTATAAAGGGGTAGGGGGGGTCGGCTAGTTCCCAACCACAAGCCACTTTTCTCTCCCATCCCACCCTGCTTCCCAACATTCAGCCTCCCACCATTCATGCAGGGAGGAGGGCCCCTCCCCTTAGAATAGTAGGGCCACCCACCCTACACTATAGTCGATCAAAAGTATGGCTCAGATGCAGACTGGAAAAGTGACACAACTCCCATAGAATAGTAGGGGCATGGGAGCCCTTCAAATAGTAGGGGGTTCTTCTTGGAGGGCCCTCCCTTCACCCCCTACCCCCCTAGATTATAAGGGAAGGGCTCCCACCCCCATAGAATATTAGGGCCGGGGGGCCCGAGGCATATAGAAGAAACTATCGGGCCCCAGAATAACAATCCAACTAGTTGAATTCTATCCCACTATCTCCCCCCTATATTCTAAGGGCAACTATTCAACTCCCTTCCTTCCATAGGAGAGGAGCCCGACCGAACAATCCAATTAATTGGGGCCGGGTAGCAATCAAATGGATGTCCATCCCACACCGGCCACCCCTGTATCACCCCCTGTAGGAAGGGTAGGGGGTAGGGATGCCTGAACATCCCATCCCATTAGTTGAACGAACAATTAACAGGGGGGCCCCTAAAATTCTATGGGTCGTTGAGCATGCTTTCATTTGGCAGGCTCCTCTCACTCATAGAACGAGAGGATCACTATACAGTAAATAATAGGATTCATCATTTTCAGAGATGGATGAATAGAATTCCCCCCCCACAAAAAAATGGCCCCCATCTAGACTCTATATGGGGTGCCAATTCAACTCTATATTGCACTCCCCCGCCCATAGATCTAGATATATCACCCACCCCCATATAGAAATATATAGTCTGGTCGGCACTCAACCCCCTCTATATGTTGAGAGACTCCCTCTCTATAGCCTCTGCCTCTGTAGCTGATGGAGATGGGCTAAGATCAAACCCTTACCATACCACATATCTATCTAGATGGGGCAAGGAAGGGGTCAAATCCATCTGTTCGAGCATCATCCGACATCATCTATTATAGTAGCTGTCGTGATACGACTGATGACTGGACTAGTTGTATCATGACTACTATAATGGCAGATGGATGGATGCATCCATGCCTATATATCTAATCTATAGTAGAGTAGGCATTGAACCTCAGATCGATGATGTGAACAAAGAGAACAATAAGACTCATTGTCGACAATTTAGTGGTTCATATAGCCAGGAAAGTGACCTTGAAGAAGCTCTAGAACTCAACTTCAGATCTCAATTCAAGTGGGTGGAACTCAAGAAAGGTGCATACTTACTTATGCCCTGATATGTCCTAATCATATGAGGCGAAAGAAACGGGATCAAAACTACTCCTATAATTCCCCCCCACCCGGGCCCCTCTCTTCAATAGTTGAGCAATTCTTTACTTGAACGAGCTACCCCTCCTAAGTTCCCACCCCATTCACACTTCTTAAGGTGAGCTAGTCTACCCCGTGGTCATATGCCATGCTGGCCCTCTAGCCCCTTGGGGATTCCATGTCCATCTGCTCCGGAAAAGCCTCTCTCAAGACCCTGCCCAGTTCATTCCATCTACCCGCTCCCCGACTCGTTTATTCCATTTCAACCACTCTCCTTTCCCCGACTCTCATGAATGGAGAGGTGGTCCATTACTTGTGCAAAAAAGATGCATG
>VDFB02379832.1:0-16884 GCA_007258455.2 Sequoia sempervirens | reverse complement strand
AAGCTATAAATATTAAAAAATTAACATGATAAATAGAATAAAATCTCGAATAGATTAATCATATTAACACCAAAATCATATAGACAACATTCCCAATACTATTGAATCAATGATTTTTAATACTTATCTGTAAATATATTTTGATCGGCTATTATTGACACTTAGAGGATTGGTTACAGGTCTAGGACTTTCACAACAAGGAAGCACCCTCAGAGGAACTGGTTCTTGCAAAAAACCCAACTTGGCTCATGGGCCTTATGGTATAAACAACTTTCCCCACATGCCTTATGGTACAAACATCCTACCTCATAGGCCTTATGGTTCAAAAACCTACCTCACAGGCCTTACGATAAAGCCTTGGACAGGAGAATCCCGAGTGTATGTTGTACAACAAATTGGACACACATTGTGTGCCCCTTCTCCAAATTCCTCAATTCCAACCAATGAACTTAACCTTCACCCTTTTGTGCCTTCTAAATTCTTGTATTTCTCCTTCTAATTCCTTTCTTTTTTCTCTTCTCTTCTTGAATGTTCTCCATGCCTTGCTCAAGTCTCATATGAATGGTTTGTATATCCCTTAAGGGGTAAAATTTCCAAACCATCACACCCTTTCACAAAGGTTTCATTTAATTATTCTTTAAATAACCAATTATTCTCCCACATTTTAAAGAGATTTTTTATACATATTTTTTATTTATATATCTTTTAACCAAAGGATCATAATATCCTTTATTTTCCTATCTCCTTTTTAGTTTTAAAGGGTTATTTCATAACTTTCTCTTTGGGGAAAAAGTCACATGTAACATTTCTCCCTTTGTAAATTAACTATCATCCTCAGTAGCACAAGATGCATCTACATCACAACTCAAAAAAGCACATGATTAATAATTGAAGATTATAACACTGAATATTTGTACTCTTCATAATATGCCTACTTTGTCTACATTATTTGCTTCTTTTAATTCATAGGTCATCCTTTATGAAATTATATTTCATTAATTTATAATTGAAAAGATAATTATAGTTTATGTGTTTAGCCTCCTATCCTTCAACTTTACCCTTTTACTCACTCATGTAACTCCAAATTATCGATATCATTTTGGATGAAGTTTTGGCTTGTAAAAATGAGGATACCTCACATTGAAAACCATGTTGTAAACCTAATAGTAAAGTGAACACAAATTTTTAAGGGTACATAAGGAGAGGAAATATTATGTATTATTAGATTATGTATGATAAAATAATTAGTATAAATTTATAATTTAAATTTTCTTATAGGTTGTCTCTCTCTATTTAAAATTCAACATGTCCCCATGTCTCATACTAATGAGCATTATTTCATTCCATCCAATGCATTTAAACAACATAATATTTTCAAGGTTTAAGACATAGAAATAGCATGCCCTTATGGGTTTATGTCCTATAATATGTTATTCTTAACAATCCGTTCCAACTATATTGTGATTTTCCTAAATTTACAATGTGAATCTAAAGACTTGTGGGTTATGGGCCCACAATGTAACTTACATTAAACAAATATAGATGTTGATTTTGCACAAACATGATAAGCATAGTAAATCACTCAAAATAAATAGAAAGAATTGAAAATTAGTATGGATATATAGTTTTTTCCCTAAAATTATTAATACATTAACTCTTATTTCAAAGACAACTTAAAATAAGTGGGTTCTACCCAAATAGAATATGAACTTAATACCACTAAAGTGATCTTGTATTTGAAATCTTGTGATAGACAAATCAATATTCCAAGAGCTTCGAGAATCATCCAAAACTATATTCAAGTTTGATGTTTAAGATTCTATGATTGAAAATTAGGATTTCTATGACATTTAAAAAAAACTATAATAATTAAACTAAAAATATGAATAAAACCTTTAAAGAAATTTATACCAAAACCCATATATATATTAAGCCAAACTACCAAATAGGGCGGTTTTAGTGGCCAATGAAAAATCATATATGAAACAAATAAAAGAGATTTTAATGATTATTTTTGTGTTGAAATATCAAATAAAATCTTTGAATAATCTTATATGACAAACCTAACTCAATATGATTCCCAACTATGTAGAATACGATAGCTCCTTCCTAGGATTCTCAACCTGCAACAACAAACCACCTGTAGGATGTGAAATTCTGCATTTTGGTTAAAAACTAACATAAACAAAAGATTAGATAAATTAGTTGAAAGAATACAACAAAACATGAAGAAAATACTATCTCATAGTGGATTGGTGTCACATGTGCTAGTGACCTTTTCCCAATCCTTGATTGATAAGCTTAAGATGATGAAATTGCTATTGATATGGAGATGCTAAGTAGACAAGATCAAATCTCAAATGAAGAGAGTGACCTTGCAAGAGATTGTGGAGGATTTGCTCAAAGATGAAGCTTGTATTTAAAGATTTTCAAATGCTAAGTGTTGAAGAGGGACCAATGTGGGACTAAGATTGGACAAATGAAAGAAGGACACTTGTCAAGTGGTGATTGGTTGATGTATGTGCAAGATTTGGGAAGAGTGCCCATGAGAGGGAAAAAATTTGAATTCAAATTTGTGCAATGAATGTTGAGTTTGACTTTGGAAGGGGACATGTAAGAGGCATGTAAGGCCTCATAAATGCTCTGTTGGTGTACATGTCCACTTGGGGGGAGATTCAAACTTGGAGAATATTCTCCCTTTATGCCAAGTTGAAAATAAAGATTTTGATAAATCAATTAAATGAAATTTCATGTGCAAGTGGCCAAATCTAGAGAATGCAAGTGGGTGAGATTAGCATTAGATTAAATCGGGATTAATTAGCTAGGATGATGATTAGGCCGATTTGATCAATTTGACTTGATTTAGGGATTTAAATCAAATCAAAGGGAGATGAATAATGATCTGAGATTTAATTAAATAAATGATTGATTTATTTAATCAAAGAGATGATGATAGGATCAAGTTTGATTTATTTGATTTAAGTTGATGAATTTACCCTGATGAATGGATGAGTGTGATTTTGATCAAATGCATAATGCTAATTTTATGCGGTTCACATTTTGCCCTCTCAAGCAATGTACTTGTATGCTTGGTTCAAAAGAATAAACTTGCCGCATCAAAATTCTAAAAATTTGATTTTTGGATGCCCCACAGAAGAAGTACACCGGTACATTTCCGAGAGATCGAGTGAAAAAGATTAGATTTTGGGTCGATCTCACATAAAGAGGTTCAAAATGAATGGTTATGGATGACGATGCAAATGAGATGATTTTAAGATCTTAGAATAACAAATCTATATTATCCTAAACAACTTAAATGATGATATGATATGAGATGGATGAGATTGATGATGTGATATGTTGATTATGCAATGGATGATTTATGAGATGCTTAGACTAACGTGATCCATATTATGATGATGATGCATGTGAGATGATATGAATTCGGATGATTTATGGATGCAAGATGAATGCATAATGGATGCATGATGGATGCATTGATGCCTTGGTGATGTTATGTTAGCACGGAAATGAGATGATGACAAGAGGATCCAACAAGTCCATGATTGGTCGAGACTTTATTAGAGATGATGATGATAAATGATGATGATTTGCTTATCAAGGATTGGGATTTTCAAAGGGTCACTTACTTTATGTTTGATTACATGCCTAAGTGATGCATCCAAGGTATGAAGGACCAGATGGTGTTGTACCTAGTGTGATGGACTTTGACTCAACAACAAGATAGGAGTATTCTTTGTTCACACTTGACATAACGGAAACCTTGCTAGGCTGCACCTAACAAAGCAAGTATTCGCAAGTTATATTACAAGAGCCTCCAACAAGCACGTGCTTAAAAAGATAATGATCGTTGCCCCATTCCTATCTCTAAATCCTTCGTTCGGATATCATTGAGAGGTCCTTGGAATAGCGCAATAAGATAAATCAAAAGAAAAGATCAAGTACACAAACAAGTCAATGTTCTTCATACCTTCAGCCAAAGGGATTTGTTTTGATAGGATAAGAATCCAGGGTGATATCCAAAAATGATGCCCATTGTTGGAATGATATATCCTAGGACATGCATTGTATAGGATGATGATGGTTTGATAAGTTGATTGATAGGCTGTTGATATAAGGTTGAATGACATGTTTGCGACTGATCAAGAGTTTGATTTTGTTTTAGAGGTTTGTTGTTTGCTTTTGATTTTACGATTAAAGCTTGCATTTCCTGACTATTGTGATTGTTTCTATTTGCGTCACCAAAGGATGGAGGTGATGATCAGTTTATTATGGATGATTGATTATTGCGGTGAAAGCGAAATGAGGCGGATGGATTTTTTCAAATATTTGGATGTTTTTGACGCTTTGAAATGTTTTGAGGTCGCTTTTGGTGTTTTTTGATTTTCGATGTTTTGATTTTTTGATTTTCTCGATGTTTTTGGATTTTGATATTTTTTGAATGTTTTTGGATTTTGGTGTTTTTTTGAATGTTTTTGGATTTTGATGTGTTTTGAATGTTTTTGGATTTTTGATTTTCTAATGTTTTTGATTTTCGTGATGATTTTGACAATTTTGATATGGATGTGTGTGCGATATATCGTGCTCTATTTAGGATTTTGTTGAAAACCAAGCTAAGGTGGATTGATCAGATCGATGGATTGATGATGATGATAACATTGTTGAGGATACACAACAATGCAATGATAGTGTTATGCAACACAAGGATTTGATGGGATTGATGATGATAACATTGTTGAGGATACACAACAATGCAAGGACTGGATTGATCAGGATTGATAATGATAACATTGTCGAGGATACACGACAATGCAAGGATAGTGTTAAGCAACACAAGGATATCCCGAGATGATGATTTTTTGATTGGATTTGATTGATCATGTTTGATGAAGCTTGGTTTCGAACAAAAGATGTTTGGATGATTTGTTGTGACATTTGACATGCAGCTTAGATGTGACTGATATCGATTGATGTTTGATGAAAGATGAAGACTAATAAGGAATTCCTTCTCATCAAAATGTGTCATGGGCTAGTGATACAAATGCTTTGACCAATTTTATTTCATGTTTTCCAATGTTCGGATCACCACATAAGTCAGAGGACATAGACCAAGATTTATTCTCGAAGCAAGATGCACATATCTGCCCCCAATGTCTAGCAACGTATGGAATGCAATGGATGGATGCTCAAATAAGTGTTTGGATGGATGGATATGGTAAGAACGCAAATTATGCCAAGGATTTATCTTGCGATAAGATAAGGTGCTCAAATAACGAATGCTCATTTGGATAATGCTTCATGGCTCAGATAACATAGGATAGGATAGCATCAATGAAAATGACCCATGTCAAGATGTTTACCGTAAGCATGCATAAAGTGTGCTCCAAAATTTCATCAAGATCAAGATAATGGTTCATGGATGGATGGATTTATTACGGATAAGATGGATGGAATGCTCAATTTATTATGGATGGGATGAGATGCTTTCAACTGAACTGGCGCACATAGATGCTCAATTCTACTCATGACGCTTGTTTGCCAGGATTTCAATTTGGTCTTGCCCAAAGCGCCGCCCATGCAGTTTTCACTAGAGGACGATTTTTTTTTATCTTTACTGTTTTTAATCCTTTTTCTAATTTTTTTGGATTTTTTGCTTTTTTTTGTATTTTTCTAAGAGATTCATGCTGAACCACCTGGTGGTGTTGACGTAGATGCCCCTGTCATAATGTGCCATCGATATCCTGCCTGAAGGAGCTGCTTTGCTAAGATACGTGCACTTGAATGCAACTTTTGGGATTCTTGATCTGCTTCATCGATACCAGGGTTAACTCTATCTCTGTGCACACATCGTGATAGATTGCCTTTTGAATCCTTATGATAAAGGGTTGTTGCCAATACACGGTTAATGTAAGAATTAGATATCATGCATGGAGGCGTGGATGGAGTGTGTTTAGGGATAAGAGATGGATTGGTTGACAGTTTGGAACCTTTAACTCTCCAAACTTTGGAAGATGAGCAATGATGGGTGGATATGAAAGTGTGCATGGAGTTAAGACCAATTGCTTGATATACCTTGTACGTTGCTTGAAAAGCTTGTTGTTTCTTTTGCGGACATCTTTGATGGATACTCTTCCCTCTTTTATTTTTCTCCACAGTTTCTTTGACTGATGGAGTTTGAGAGGGATAATCTTTCTTTGTATTCTTTGGTATCCATTTGTATTTGATTTGTCCATTATGCTTCTTAGCTTCTTTTGCTTTGATAATGTTTTTCGTACTTTGATTCAAATCTTCCTTTTGACATTGGTCCCAATTTATGGATGAGGTGAGGGGTGAATGAAGATTCATGGTGTGGCTGGTTGTAGTATTGACATCGATTTCATCATAAGGATTCTTCATGCTCCCTATGTTGACATTTTCTTGAGACGAAGTTTCCCCCAGTATGGTGGTAGTAGTACCTTCATGCTTTGCTTCTTCCTGTTCTGAGATGTCTTGTTCAGTAAACATGCTCTGACAAATGACCACTGTAGTTGATGTTCTTTCAATTTGCTGCTCCATTAACTCTGGATGTTCAATTTGACTTGTTTGTTGAGCAGATAATGATGGATATCTTTATTCATGATGTCCTCAATCTGAGTTTGGGACATATTTGATCCTGATGTTGACAACTCCGTTTGATTGTAGGAGTTAAGAATCTGCTCTTTTTGTGTAACACAATCTTGTTCTAGCTGAAGATCATATACGTGTCCATCCATAGAAAGCATCTCATGGGTAGATGGAGGAGTAAGTGCTATGTGGATGTGATCATCTTGTATAGATAGGAGAGTGTCCATTAGATGATTGTAGTATCTTGAGAATACAAATTCTTGATCTTGATTAATTTCGGAGTTGCTTTCGACATGCTTTGGATCAAGTTCTTGACATGGGGCAGCTTCGAAGGATGGATTTCTTACAAAGGACTTTTGGATGTCGACATTAGGCATGGTCAATTTCAAGGTTCCTTCAACATCTGTAACCATGAGGTCAAAGGGGATCAACATGTTTTGAAAATGACCATTGCTAGACCTTAGTGAAAGATTTTGATCTTGCTTTGGAATAACTTCTTGAGATATGTCCTCTAACTCATAAGGCGATGTAGAGACATTTTCAATATGATCATTGGTCAACAGATCATGCATTATGTCAATTGGATCAAATAGTCCTAACACTCCTTGAAAGAGATCACTAAAAAGTGGCTCTTGATGTATGGTGAGTTGATCATCGGATTGTGTAGATACATCCTCAATGTGCTCCTCGATGGAGAGGTTTTGATCATTGTTTTCGACAATTGCGGTGGAGAGATTGTGAATGTCTTTGACCATAGAGTCAAGTGATGTTGATATTTCTTGAATTGGCTCATTGTCGAGTTTTGTTGGTGGATTTTGATCGTGATTCAAAAGTGACTCTCGACATATGTCGATTTGATTATTGGATGAAGTAAACGTGTGCTCAGTGATGGATTGATCTTGATCCTTTTTTTCAATAGTTGTCATCTTTTGTGTTTGTGTTCGTGTTGGTTGGGTAGCTTGAGAGGCTTGGGCAACTTGAGAGGATTGTTTCACTTGTTGAGCTTGTGTTGCTTGTTGCATGGCTAGATATTGTTGGAATCCCTTTTGAAAAGTAGCTTGTAATGTCGCGTTGTATTTGTTTGATGTGGTGGAAGTTGGTGGTGGTGGGGGTGGTGGTGGATTTAGAATCATGTTGGATGTAGTGACAAGTGTTTGAGATACGCTCGGAGCGATCATGGTAGTGAGGGGTTGAGATGTGATGGGTGTGATAGTGGTGTTTGGAATGATTAAAGGGATAGTGATGGTTGGAATGAATGAGGTGATAGGTCCTTGGGAGACCATATTTTGATTGGTTGGGATCAACGTTGTTGTTTGATTAGATACCATCCATTGGTGTGATGTCGATGGTATATTCGAAGGATTTGACATGATGGTTTGATTGATGTTAGGTGGATTGATTTGGATGGTGTGATTGGTGTTAGGTAAAGGGGGAAGCCCTAAACCAAGGAATGATGTAGGTAATGGTGGTGGAGATTTCCCTTGGCCCAATGCCTCAACTATTTTGGAAAGTTTCGCAATTTGATCTTGCCAAATTTATTCTTGATTTTGATCTTGACTCACTTGAGATAGTTGATTTGGCTTTTGTTTAAACAGATTTGGGATGCCTACTTGCGGTTTTTGAATGGGATTATGAGAATATTGACTTTGGATAATGTTTTGATTTGGCATGATAGGATGAACAATGTTGGTATTGGAAATAATTTTTCCAAAGGTTTCTGAGTTAGGATTCATGTTTTGAAAAATTGCACTTGGTACATCCACATTTGGTTTGTAGGGATTTGGTGGAATGATGTTGCTCATTTGAAGACTCATGTATTGATTGTTTGGAGGATAGAATTGTAAGTTTGGACTTTGATTTAAATCTATCATGGGGAGATGTGTTCCAAAATTCAGATTGGGCATACTCACACTTGTTGTTCTATTGACATTTGTCAAAGGTAATGGTCCCATGTATGGATTGTATAAGTGTGAGTTTTGATTATCAATCGGATTTGTAAGGCTTTGAAGATTCAATTGATTTGGATTACTCAAGATGTATGGATCAAGTGTATATTCCATGTTCCTCTTGTGTTTTGACCTTGTTGCAAAAGTGACCTCTAAGGTTCTTAGGACCTATGATGAGATGGAGGATGAAAGATGAATGATATGAGTGTTGAACGTTTAGGGACTTTGGATCAATGCTAGACTTAGGGATTTTGATTTTGATTGTTTGATTTGGATGATGAACTTGAAACCCTAAGATGTTGGATGTGATCTTTAGGATAAACGTTGTTCAAGAAAGTGATAATTTAATTAAGTGTGTGAGGAAGGATTCATCCAAACACACCTAACTAAACAAATGATTTTGATTTGGTTTAGGGATGTACCCAAGTCTAGGTATGATGTTTTCAAAGCTCTAAAGTTGTTTGTGGGATGATGTTGATAAATGTTTGAGGTGGATGAAGTGTTTGATTTTGATCCTAAGAGACTTAGAGAGACTTTGTTTACTAGGCCAAGGTATTGAAGAACACACTTTTCTCTAAGAGCAATCAAAAGACCAATATGACCAAGAGATATCAAGCACATGTGTGGGGTCCAATTTGTTATCTTTGCTTAGTGTATTCCTTTTTACCACAAACACAATCTTGATTAAAGTTTCAAACTAAGATGTCCAATTTCTTAATTTCTTTAAACCCCACAAGATATTTTATGTGGAAATTCAATGAACTTAAGGCAAGGGTTTTCCTATTGTTTACTCAAGAAGACAAATTGAGTATAATCCAATGCTTAGGAACCTCTAAGGACGTGAATCCCAAGGGAAAGCAATAGCATATGGATTGAGTCAATGATATTTGTCTTCAAGAGGGTTTGAAATTTTGAGAATCATGTTGAATGTTTGTTTGCAAAATGTTTTTGAATACACACTGTGTTTTCAAACAAAGAATAATTACAAGCCCTATGGATGTGTAAGACAATATTTTTGGATTCCCACTTGCACAAGTCCAGCTACACTTATCTCTAGCGGATGGTTAGATGCTTGACCCCACTGGCTCCCCTCCACGGCTCATTAACGTCAATCGGGGCAGCCAAGCATCAACACCCATGAAACTCCCATGGCGTGCTTTCCATATCTACTAGAAGACCGTAAGAGTGTGGGGTGGCTTCAGAACGACCGTTCTTGCACCAACAAATAGATTAAGGATTTTGGAAAATTCTAGCACATGGGTTCTAGTAAGGACTTTCCGTTCGTGGAGATTGACCCATACGGCAAGAGTCCCCTTTCGGATCCATCTTGTCTGAGTCAACCGGGTGATTATGGGGTTTAACCAAAACCCTCATTTATATCCCGGCTGGAAATACTCTTGGCTTTAGAGTGTTACCGGTTGAGTCATTCCCTTGGGTGAGTACTTTTTCCCCAAGGCAGGCCCTCTAAGATAAACAAAAGCAAGCAAAGACACAATTCATAACTCGATCAATCTTTGACGGCACAAAGAAAGAGAATGTATGTGAAAATGCCCCTACTCACACTCGCACAAGATGTTCAATTTTTAAGCCCAAATTGAAGTGTTTCAAAGCAATAAAATGGATTTTGAGTGTTTCTCTTGCACCCTAGATCACACGAAGCACAAGGGGAGAGGATACACACTCAAAAGACAAAATCACACAAATCAAGCACTTGTTCGTTTTATACCCTTCAAAGCAATTGTGAGTTCGTTTTAAGCACCAAAATGAAGAATGAAGATTGCTTGTCCAATTTTTAACCCAAATCAAAAAGCTAGTAAGTTGCTAAGGTCAATTTTAGCCCAAATTTGAAAGATAACAATGATTTAGTTTGCTTAAAATAGAAAATTAAAGTAGTAAATGAAGGCCCGAAGCATTAAAAAATGCTTAGTCAACTCCAAATTTCAATGTTCAATTTTGCTTCACTCCATTCTAGCTTCCTTTCGCCTTATTCCAATACTTGAGTTAAACCACCATTTCCTTCTTGATGCAAAACCCTCCTTATGCAAAATCTAAAAAAGACACAAAGAAACAAAAATTAGATTTTCCTCAAAATCACTACTTGTCAAATTAAAATCAAAATGCACATTACAAAATAAAATAATGTTGCCTATCCTAAAGGTAAATTTCTTATGGGTGTTGTAGAGAGGCATGTACAGTTGCAAGGATTGACTATTGGATCATCACATTTTGAAAATAACTAGTAGTGTTCAAATGAATATGCACATTAATAACAATATAGTTATTTCAATGACAAAAAATCAAACACGAAATACGAAAGCCAAAGTTATTGTATTGCTCTCTATGCTCATCTTGAAAGCTATCATTATGACTTATCCCACTTGATGGAAAAAAAATAAAAATTTAGTTTAAAGTCATTCTAGCTTTTCAAGAGAAGTTTTGTCTATTCTACTACTGCATACGTTTACTCTGTAAACTATGATTTTGCCAATGAAATAAAATCTTAGCCTTTACAGCAAGCCTGATTTCTAAGAAGATCTTCTTTATTAACTCATCTTTTATGGAGCCCTTCCAGCTATTTTGTATTGATCATTAATTGCTAAGCCAAGTGTGCAAGACTCCACCTTCCCTACCCAATTTGAAAGCGTAGATTTTGCTGCCAACATCCAAAGATATTTAATACTTGTGCGTGAGCTGCATGAGTACAATTGGAGATAGTTATGAGTCCTTCCAAGTTGATGAGGTGATCCCCAATATCCACCGAGCAGCACAGGACGAGACTATTTTTCTGTCTATCATTCAATTATCAGCTACCATAGTAATATCAGTCCGTCAGAATTTTAAACATCCTATCATTAATTATTTCACTGCTACTTGTGCACGGGATGTGTGAGAAGAACGAGGCAAGACACTGGTAACAAGGCAACAATAGGCTTCAAAAAACAAAATGTGAACTTGAAACAACTCATTAAGTGGTTGATGCCCCAAGCCAGTAATAAGCACTAGATTCAAATAGCAGATTCAAAAAGATTCAAATGCTGCCTAATACAGTATGTGTTCGTGAGCGCAGCCTCTAAGATTCTTCTTCTTGTCTTGCTTGGAAACCTTGGGGTCTACCCCGTAGCCTTCCTGGGCGCAAATGAGAGCATGGAACAACATGCAGACTATTTTAATGAATGCCTTTTAACGTCACAAGTTAGGAATGATGACACGCAAATAGCCAAGACAAATAGCCTCCTCCAAGAGACAGAAGCAGGGGCCACAATTTTCGGGAACTAACTGGATCTACCTTGTACAGACATCCCTGCTTACAGAGAAACAGTCATGCACCATGGCTCTTTGTATATAGCTATCAGATGGTAAGCATTGAAATTTCTCTTAAGTTGTTTGACATGTCATTTTGCGTCTTGCCACCAAAACTTCATTTTAAGCATGTCGATGCTTATCACCTTAGAGCTATTCAAGCCTTTGAATCCTTCATTAAGTATGTCTGTAGGTGAGTTGTTGGCCCCTGATGGCTTCGGGCCTGTCTGAGAGAAAGCGAACAGATCTGAGAGAGGTGACAGCCAGAGTTATATAGCATAGAATATTTGCATATAGAATAGAATATTTGCGCTTTCCTACTATCCCTGATAGCAGTCTCCCTCATAGCTCTCCAGATAACATCAATCTAATCAAAGGCAATAAAAATATGCACGACAGCTATTAGAAATCATAAATTCAGGTTTCAGAGAACAACTACAACACAAATTAGTGACCAAGTTAATCCATAATCATAAACACCCAATGCATTTACTAAAATTAGATAAAATGTTTAATCTCGCAGAAAATCTGTTACAACGTGGTAGCATAGACAAGGCACATGAATTGTTTTGACAGACTGCTAACATGATTGGTAGGAGTGAAGCCAAATTCATAAACCTTTGCCAGCATCCTCACTGCTCGTCACTTCAATGCTCAATAAACTTACTTCCTTCCATTTAATACAGAAACAAATCTATGATTGCAGTGTCCATGACAGAGAAAGTGATATTGATGTTTTTCACAACACTGGATATACTTTTTCAATGAAATGGAGTAGATAAAACGTAAGTCAATACAAGTATTTAAGTGCTTTTGGACAAAGAGTTACGTTCTAATGGCATAAAATAGATTTTATGATGGTGCAATCGACATGGAATAATTAAAATGTTGACAGCAAAATTCTCAAGACAGACAAAATCTCAAAAGGTATGAAATGGCACTTAAAAATAAATCATAATCCTAGCAAACCAGATGATGTGAAATGCGGCCCTCCTTCTAGCGCCATATGTAGGATGTGAAATTCTGCATTTTGGTTAAAAACTAACATAAACAAGCATGATTAGTATTCAAGCAAAACAAACCCCAAACATCCATATGAAATAAATCAACATGTTTCATGATGCCATCAAAACAACAAAAGATTAGATAAATTAGTTGAAAGCATACAACAAAACATGAAGAAAATACTATCTCATAGTGGATTGGTGTCACATGTGCTAGTGACCTTTTCCCAATCCTTGATTGATAAGCTTAAGATGATGAAATTGCTATTGATATGGAGATGCTAAGTAGACAAGATCAAATCTCAAATGAAGAGAGTGACCTTGCAAGAGATTGTGGAGGATTTGCTCAAAGATGAAGCTTGTATTTAAAGATTTTCAAATGCTAAGTGTTGAAGAGGGACCAATGTGGGACTAAGATTGGACAAATGAAAGAAGGACACTTGTCAAGTGGTGATTGGTTGATGTATGTGCAAGATTTGGGAAGAGTGCCCATGAGAGGGAAAATTTGAATTCAAATTTGTGCAATGAATGTTGAGTTTGACCTTGGAAGGGGACATGTAAGAGGCATGTAAGGCCTCATAAATGCTCTGTTTGGTGTACATGTCCACTTGGGGGGAGATTCAAACTTGGAGAATATTCTCCCTTTATGCCAAGTTGAAAATAAAGATTTTGATAAATCAATTAAATGAAATTTCATGTGCAAGTGGCCAAATCTAGAGAATGCAAGTGGGTGAGATCAAATCTGCAAATGGTCAGAAATATTAACATAATAACATCATGTTAGTCCTTTGCAAAACATTAGATTTGAAATCCCTATGAAATACTTGACTATAATGAAACATGCAAATTAGATAAACAAAGATAATCAAATGTAAGCATATAAAAGCATAGTTAAAACTCTATTCCATAGTGGATTGGTGTCACATGTGCTAGTGACCCTTTCCCAATCCTTGATCAAAGCTTAAGATGAAAATGCTATGAAGATGGTGGAGTGATGATGAACAAAATCAGTTCTCAAACCAAGAGAGTGACTTTGCATAAAGATTGTGAAGGATTTGCTCAAAGATGAAGCTTGTATTTAAAGATTTTCAAATGCGAGTGTTGAAGAGGGACCAATGTGGGACTAAAGATCAAGCCAATGAGTTGAGGACACTTGTCATCATGTGAGTGGTTAATGCATGTGCAAGATTTGGGAAGAGTGCCCATGAGAGGAAAATTTGAATTCAAATTTGCAATGAATGCTGAGTTTGACCTTTGGAAGGGGACATGTAAGAGGCATGTAAGGCCTCATAAATGCTCTGTTGGGTGTACATGTCCACTTGGGGGGAGATTCAAACTTGGAGAATATTCTCCCTTTATGCCAAGTTGAAAATAAAGATTTTGATAAATCAATTAAATGAAATTTCATGTGCAAGTGGCCAAATCTAGAGAATGCAAGTGGGTGAGATTAGCATTAGATTAAATCGGGATTAATTAGCTAGGATGATGATTAGGCCAATTTGACCAATTTGACTTGATTTAGGGATTTAAATCAAATCAAAGGGAGATGAATGCTGATTTGAGATTTAATTAAATAAATGATTGATTTATTTAATCAAAGAGATGATGATAGGATCAAGTTTGATTTATTTGATTTAAGTTGATGAATTTACCCTGATGAATGGATGAGTGTGATTTTGATCAAATGCATAATGCTAATTTTGCGTGTCTACACCACCATCACAATACATGAGAGAAACAAAAAGGTTATTTTACCAAATATTGAGAATGTAATTAGAAATGAGATGAAAAAATTAAATATTGTACAAGCCTTTTAAAGGCATGAAAAATATGAAGCAGGTGAAAAACAACCCGATATGGGAAACAACCACCCAAGTAATTAACCTAAGTTAAACTTAACACTACACTAACATCCCCCCTTAAGTTTAAACTTAGGGAGATTATTATGCAATATCAAGATGCAATTTGGGTCCCAACTGCACAACCATGTTAGGTACCCATTTACAATGCAAAATGCAATGTAATTTCTCACAAATGGAGAAAAGGAGAAAAACCATATGGGAAAAAACTCCTCTCCAAAAGAGAGAAAAGAAAAACAAGATGCATGGATGGAGGACTCAATAACACCCCCCAAGGACTATATACATCATGTCTATACAATCAATAGCCCCCCCATAAGAGGGAAAGAGAGAGACTATGTCGCCCTCCCACAATGTGTAATCGCTTGCAAAAATGGTAAGTTCTCGAAGACAAAACATGATCCAATGTCGACAAACAAATTGTCTCCCTTTTGGAAGAAATAAAACCAAATACAAATGCAGGAATGCTTCCCATTTTGGATAGAAATTAGCAAGTGAAATCCAAATGTAGGATGATAGTGTCTCTAAAATTTTCTCATGTGTCAACAAGACCTTGGAAGATGATGCCATGAACCAATAAGGAACATGCCCAATCACAATAGGAGGTGACAAACAAGGTACCATTGGAAACTAATTTTGAACATTCTACAAATATAGAGATGGAGTGACAATAGTTGTACCACAACTATCATCAAATAGGAAAATTAATCCTTCAAATGTGTCTTCCAAGTTTGAAATGTGAGATTCCACGAACAATGGACCAATGTCTAGCAAATAAGAATCCCAATCAAGAAGACAATGATAATCATGTTGCTTAGGAATGATGCAAGTACTTAATGAAGGTGGATAAACTATCTGTAAAAAAGAATCAAGAACCTCTGAAGCATCTTCAACCTCATCTAAAGTCTCAAAAACCTCCAAAGGATCACAAGAATAGTTTATCTTCTCTAAACAATAAAGAGGCACATTGGTATTAGAAAGAGGATCACTGAGAGATGATGGGGTATCATGATCTCCATATGATTCTTGAATGTAAGTCCAAAGAGAACAAGGGCGCTCAAAATGAATAAGTGATTCCAAAAGGTCATCATTTATATACTCAAAAATAACTCTAAAGACTCTAGCCCTATATCCTTTCCAAATCATATACCCACAACGTGTTCTTGGAATAGGAAATTCATTATACAAATATGGAAATAGAATCTACTCACTAATATGAGTGAGAATAAAATCACTCCATTGCCTAAAGTTCCCTTTCTCCAAAGAAACCATTATAAATGATATTTCTTCAAAAAATTTAAAGATAGTGCTTTCACAAGTATAAAAACTTCCAAAAAAAAATTAGAAAGTTAAAAAACCTGATTTAGTGCAAAATTTATACCATTCAAGCACCATGATCTTCGAGGCACAAGAGTCCACATAGTTACCAAGCACAAACCACACGAGAGACATTTTACACTATCATGTGAGGCTTGCTCACAATTGATATGTGATGGAACATGCTATATCAATAGCCAAAAAACACATAGCACCACTAATGTGGGAAAAACGTTTGTAGCAATGTTGAAACAATGAATTATTTTTACACGACAACAAGGAAAAGGTGAAAAACCAGGAAACCCTATGCCATATTCTACTTCTCCAATAGGAAAAAAAAAAACCTCCAAATAATGGCTAATCCGTTTGGGCACTTGGGTGATGCCTCATTGAAAAACTTGTTGTCTCCTAATTATGCACCCTTGCTAAGTTGCAGAACTTAGCATATTGGAGAAAAATGGGAACTTTTCTAAGGTTGTGGGTCACCTAAATTAGAAAAGAACCTCCAAAGTAAGCTGGCTCTTATGTTACTCACCTATTTAAGTATTCTAATGTTTTGCAAAGGAAAGAGTAAGGAGGAAACATGAATTGAAAACTAATTCCTATGGTGATGCACTAAAACATTACCTAAACTTGTAAAAACAACTTGCACACACAGTTTTGATCAACAACACAACTTGACATGCACAACTCAATTCTATATTCTTTTGCATCAATATTCCAAGAAGAGGATATAATGCACAATCCTAGAAGGAAAGAAACCTTTCACAACTTGAACTATTTACACTCCAACACAACTCACAACCTGCAAAATACATATAATTTATGCAAAAG
>VDFB02379831.1:0-53384 GCA_007258455.2 Sequoia sempervirens | reverse complement strand
ACTTCAGGGGCCTCCGCCGAAAGGGACAAGGGTAAGAAATCTGGGAGGGTCGCTCGTGGAAAGGACGATAAAGACCAAATGAAGTTTCAATTCCAAGGTGAACCACTCCAATCAAAGGTCTTTACTGACTGGAGAGAAATCTCAGATACCAATATCGGCCAGGTGGACATAGATGAGTTCACCCAGAGGGTCAAGGTCGACCCTAAAACAAAGAATGCCCAGTTAATATGCCAAAGCAGGATTTCCAAAGTTGCTGGCTTCCCTCCCTCTCTGATAGCACCTGAACTGGTAATGGCTTGCCAAGAAGCCTACCAAACAGATACCAGAACAATCGTGGATAAGGAGGGGAATATCCTTGCCGACATGTCTCTGGCAGGAATCACAAAAACGTTCCACATTCCCACTTTCCCGCACATGCAGATCCCCACTTTGGAGTAGTGTCAAGCGGCATGGGATGCCAATCCATTGGGCTGCAAGAAGTCAATTAACATTTACTGGTTAAAGGAGAGACGGGGCAGCGCTGCAAAGGTTCCCCAGGAGCTGTCCCGCAGCGACTTCCACGAGGATTATCACGACTTAGTGACTATGCTAAGCAGGATGATGGGCCTTCTAGCAGCTGCCTACTTCCAGGAGAGGATGGCTTACTACGTTGAACAGATCATATGAGGGAATGAGGATGTGAAAACTAAAATCTCATTCAACTAGGGGAGTATTATCAGCAACTGCTTCCACGAGCAGTTCGTAAATGTCAAGAAAAGCAACAAGTTCTACATGACCTCGTACCTGGTGTACTCCTTGGTAGGTCAGAAACAATATAGTGGACTCTTCATGGCGCTTGATGGGGATCACAAATGAGGGCTCAAGCCTTTTGACCGGTACCCTCAACTACAGTACCGCTATTTCAAAAAAGAGTATTGCCGTGTCAATGATGCATTCATAGGCAACATTATCAGATTAATAGCTGGGGACTTCGAGAGAAGGGTATCCCACCACGCCAGGGCACTCTTGAAGGAGTATGCCTTCTTATACATTCAATTCCCCAAGTTCACCTACATCCGTGCCCGGGGATTCACGGAACAACCAAACAATTTGCCAAGATACCCAAACGATAAGATCATTCTCCTAGAGCTTTCTCGGTAGCTTCAACATATTCAAACGGTCTTTGGCCAGAAGCACGTAGCAGGGATCCCCTATCCCATGACCCTCGGCCAAGGCCAGTATCGATTGCAAACATCTCAATGCACTGGCAACTCAGAGAAAGAACTTAAAGAATATAACCTTGAATGGTACACGGCTTGCCCATGAATGGACCCCCACGGCCACGTCAAGAAGGTGATAGGACCGGCATATGCCCACCAGTACCATGTTGAAGATTTCTGGGCAGATTGTAAAGATGATAAGGAGGTCCGCAAGAGACATTACATGCGAATGACAGTATAGTTTTTGAGGAGGGTACAGCTATTTCCAGTGCCAGACCAACTTGAAGAGGATGAGTCCACCCTTGTGCACCCGAGGTACCCTGCGCTTGCCGACCTGGCAATCCCCTCCATCGACTGGGATGAGCAAGAGGTCGAGGACCTGGATACTATCACACAGTCAATTATAGCTCGCACTAAGGAGTGGGTTGATGGATAGGTAGCACAACTGAAGCTACAGGGGGTGGCTTTAACATACGAAGCACTCAAGAGCAAGCCAAGCACCATGGAGGATGTTACCGCCTCCCCATCAGCTGGTGAGACTTCTAAATCTCCCCCCATCACCAGGTCCCAAAAAAGGAAGGGAGTAGAAATGACATAGTCTACAGACCCAAAAGAAAAAGCAACAAAGGATACGAGAGGCTCATCTCCCAAGAAGCTTAAAAGGACAGTGATCACAACAGATGCGCAGCCTCCATTGCTCCTTCCTCCCCTGACTGGTGTGCTGCCCACCTCTCAGGCTGCAGTTGCCTCATCCCCGCAGGCGGTGGACATTTCTGTCCACCTTGCCTCTTTGCCCTGGCTGAGTCCATAATCAATATTGACTCTTCCTCGAGCATGACCACTTCCCCTTCCTCTGCTGCTGCCATGTCACCCATCACCTCCCTGCCTCTGGCAACGATAGCATCGCCTATTCCCCTCTCCACTATACCCGAGGCCATTACGTGACACCTGCAGAGTCTTCCTCCTGAGCTCTCGCAGCTTTTAATTGACCCTGCTCTCCAAGCAGCCCTGGCCCAGGCCCTCGCAACATCTCAACCTTCACAACCGCCAATAGGGCCGCCAGCCATGGAGGCCATGATGCAAATTTCCAAAGAGTTGGAAGAGCTGGAACAGGAGGCTTCAAAGCCTATTGAAGAGGAGGCCGATGATTATTATGAGCAACCTGAATATGAGCATAGAACCATCGACAAGGTTTCCTATGAGGAAGAAGAGACAGGCTCTTCCGAGAGTGGGGATGGAGAGGATGGCTCGGGCGCCAAGGAAATTATTCAGGTTTTTGATGATGATGTTGAAGAAGAGTTGGCTCAGCAGCCAAAAGATGTTGGAGAAGAGGCAGAATAGTCGCCACGTGGTGAAGAGGGACAGCCGCAAGAAGAGCAACCTAAAAGGGATATCATTGAGGCTGAGACCCACATTATGAAGAGCCCAGAACCTAAGGCCACTGAAGAAAAGAAAGAAGAAGAGGCACCAAAAGAACAGGATCCCACTCAGATATTATCCACCAAGCTGCCCGTCAAAAGCCTCGTGTTTTATCAAGACTCTGACGAAGAGGAGGATCCTGCCAAAGGAAAGGGAGAAGCCCAAAAGGAAGAAGAGGCAGAGATCTTACAGTTAACGGAGATGGGTGAAGGCAGCCATGATGCACCCATAGACAAGTCTGCCATGCCCGACTGGCTGGAAAGGCAGCTCGAAAAGACTACTCCTGTTCTGAGCAACCTGAGGTCAAGATTGGAAGCCATCTTGGCTCGATCCTTGACCGTAACAAAGAAGGAGAAGAAGCCTAAGGTCCATTCCTGGATAACCATGGACGCTTCTAACTCCCGAGCTGCATAAGTAGCAACACCAACCGTTGGCCAGGCTAGAGTTAGTTACAATATCTCCACCATCAACCTAGGGATGGCCACCAGGGAACAGAAGGTCAGACATCTGGAGGAGTCAGTGGCCATGGTGGTGTATCTGATTAAATAGGACAAGGTCACCAAAGACGAGCTGAATTCATAGTTTGCTGCCCTAATGGACTATATCCAGCAGTGGTCTTCAATAGACGACCTCCCCACTACCTCCACGGCCGCACCACAACTGCTCTCCAAGGAACAGATAGATAAGCTGGAGAGGAGGAAAAACTTGGAGAAGACCATGAAGGATTGGTTCCAGCAGGTTGCGAGCATCGGAAATATAGGAATCGGCTTGGCTATGCAGATAGCCAACAAGTTCCTGTACCTGATTCAATCCTTGGAAGGCAGGAAGAAACTCTGCACCAACTTCCCTAGGATTTATGACTCTGCCTTCCCAAAGATTGAAGCCATCCTTCAAATGCTAGAAAGCATGTGGGAAGAAAAGCTAGAATTGAAGAAGGAGGATCACTGGATGGTAGACATATGGCGCAGAGACCTCATCAACCAAAAGGAGAGGATGGAACAGATCCTGAACAAGGTAGATCCGGATATAGAGTGGATCAAGGAGATCCGGGTAGAGTGCACCTAGTATCATGAACTAATGACAGGCCATGATATGCCCACGGTGCAATTGGATGCAGAAAAGGTCAGGTCATACTTTAAGGAAAAGATGAAGGACGGGACAGCCGGAGATATCACAACGGACTTCCTGAGTTTCGCTGCCCGTGCCTTCGACAGATCAGAGCTGTTCAGAGATCAGGGCTCAAAGTATGAGGAGGATTGGAAGCGGCTGGTGGAGAATGCCAAAGAGTGGAGCTATCAGGCATTGAGATGCGAAGTCCTCGAGATCGACAAGCTCCAGGCCGTAATCCTCAAGTGTATAGAGCATGTAGCCTCCGAAGAGTGGAAAGACAGCCCAGCCAAGGAAAAGGACCTCCCAAAAGAGTAGCTACAGCCAAAGAAACAACAATTAGCTACAGGATGAAAAGGCAAATAGTGTCATCCACTAGATGACGAAATAGGGAAAAGACAAAGGATGTTTTTTAATTGTAAATCTATTTGGGGGTAGGTGAAACCCTATTTTGTAATGAATCTTGGCCACACAATTGTAATAAATCTTGGCCATTCATTTGACTTTTGAAAAGCTATAAATAGAGCACTCCCCTCATTTGCAAAAGGGAGAGTTGAGTTGTTGTAAAAACATGCTGTTGAAATTTATGACAAATAGCATTGACTTGGTGCATTTCCTTATTTTCTCTCATGTCAATTGATTCACTTCTCCAATATTAGATGTTTAGCTTAGATCTCTTTGCTGTTTAGTTAGCTGTTCATGTTATTTGGGTAAATCTTAGGAATATTGTTTGGTGTTTATGAAAATTCCTGCATTGTTGATGATCCTTTAGTCCATACTTTTTGCTGTTTGCTGAAGGTAGACCACTGTGCAAAGTTAGCCTGGACTTAATTAAAGTTGCCCCAAACACTTATCTTTAGTTCATACATGTATGTGGTGGATGAAGGATAAAAATCTGCAGCCCTTAGAAGATAGCATGATTTCCATGATACTGTGAAATCCCTGGTTAAGTGGGATATCGTTTTAAGGGATTGTCCATTGCAGGAACTCCATTGTCACTATTCATTGCAAGCTTCAGACTTAGGAACTTTCCTTCCCCTTCGCTCTTTTTCACTTTCTTTAGAAACTGAACAATACCAAGGTTCATTGCACATTATAAAGCCAAAATCTAATAACCAGATGGAGTTCGAGACTACTGTTTGAACCTATAGCCAACACGTAACTGCTTTCATGCTAAAAACTCCTTTTTGAAGATCCAACTTCATGCTTTGTGCCTTTACTTTGTATTCCTGTAAGGCCGCCTTGTGATTCCAGCAAATCACATCAAACTACTGAGGTATCTGAGCACTGTCATGACCTGACACCGGAGAGACCTTAAGATAGTGTTCTACAACTCGATTGTGGGAGATTGTCTTTCAAGAGAGGTAGTGCACCTATGCACTGCCTGTGTTGAGAAGTGCATAAAAACACCATCAACAGAATTGGCGCTAGAAGGAGGGTCACGATCAGAATACTAAGCTACGCGATAAAGCAAAGCTGGATCAGATTGGATCATTCTCCCCAGAGAGATTTCAAAGGATTCTATGATCAGCACCAAACAAGGGAGAATTTAAAGAATTGCAACCTCCCACGAGGGAAAAATGAGCACAAGGAAGCAGCGCCGCCTCTTCCTCTTCCTCCATTCCATCCGCCTCCATTTCACCCCCACCTTCATTTGGCTGGCCTTCATCTTCCACCCAACCATCTCAAACAACAGTTGCACATCTTCCCTCCGGCAGCCAGGGGTTCGCTCCTCTCCCGGCCCTTTTAGCCCAAAGCACAGTCCAGGTAGCCATAGCTCAAGGGTAGCCCCATATAGTGGTTGTATTGCCAATACAGCCCCAAATCCCTATTTTTCAATAGCAGGTGCCACCTTTGCCTCCCCCCATGGCTTGGCTTGCGCATAACCCTTCGCCGATACACTTTGCTGTTTACAATGACATGCCCAAGAATCCAGAGGGCTTTTGTTCGAAGTTTCATCCATGTGACATGCAAAGAACAGCCGAAGAGCATATCAAGATATTTGAAATGGTGATTACCAAAATGCAGGTGGATCACGAGGATGTGGCATGTCGCCTTTTCACGCATTCATTGGGAGAAGAGGCCTTCTACTGGTACATCAATCTGCTACGGGGATCAATCACATCGTGGAACCTGATGAAGAATGCCTTTCTGCAGAAGTACAAGATCCCTGTCAACCCCGCGGACCTTTACTAGCAGTTCATGTCCATCAGAAGGGAGGTCAACGAACCTATCGGCTCCTTCAATGATCGCTTCCACCGGGCTCACATGAGGCTTCAGGATCCGTACCTCCATAATGATGCGGCTGCTCTACCAGTCTACTACGCGGCCCTGGATAACCTCACGGTGGCGTTGGTGAAAAGGATGCGCCCGCCGCCTACTACCTTACTGATCGCCTATGCAGAAGCTGTCATTGCAAGTGCAGACTTGGGACAAAATATCTCTGGCCCGCTGCCCTCTTTGGGGCCTGTCGCACACCCAATGCAAATTCAGGGGCTCAATCAGGTGTTTGTTCACCGAACTCCTCTCATGAACCAGGTGCCACAATTGTCTATGGTGCCGCACCCGGGGCAGCCATTGAATTATGCGCCTCCCGTGACTTCGTATTTGCAGCCCCAGCAGCAGTACAACTATTCCCAGATAGCTCCAAAGCAGCAAACATATTCCCAACAGCCCCAGGCATCGTTGTACTTATCAGGACCAGACTTTCCTCCAGCCTATCAAAATCAGCCAGTAGCCCTGCCCTCTTTTCTCCAAAATCCGGCCCCGTCGCCTGGAGGTGGAGCTAAGAAGGACAAGCTAGAGGAGCTGACCGAAATGATTAAGAAGATGTCCACAGAGATGACGCATCTGAAGAACTAGAATAATCAGTTGCAGGCCTCCAAACGCAATTTCTAGGCCAATCTCAACAGGGATAGTCAAGAGTCTCAAGACAATAGACACAACAGAGATAATCAGGAAGCGGGCACCTCCTTCGGGCAGAATTATGAGAGGGGGCAAAACTCCAATCAAAATGCAAAAAGGAGGCCTTCCCAGAGGCAAAACCGCACATGGAACACCAGGCCCAACAACGGTGGTGTCCCCACACCATTCGATCAACTGGCAAGCCATGACAAAACATCCGATGGTGTGTATTTGGCTGAAGCAGCTTTGTCCAGATGGTGCCGACTTCATAAAACCAGCAGGCACTCTGAGCTGGACTGTCCTGAGTTCCAGATAGCTGCTGAAATCTTCCAAGTGGAGGTACAAAATGTCATCGACGATGCCAACTGTAGGGATATTATCCCATCGGAGCCCTACGATTCCTCATGTCTGGTGGTCAATCAGGCACCGTTTTCGCAGGGTGATCGCAACGAACCCGAAGCCGAGCCCGCCCCTATTAAGGATGAGAAAGCGCAAGAGGTAAGTAATGAATCAGCCTTAGCTCAGCTTTTTGATTTGGTAGATAACAGTCCGGTGGATGAAGAAGAGCCATTTGTGGATGAGGTCCACATGTTCCATCAACGGTCAAGTCCCTATTTCCTTAGGAATAGACAAGCCGATGGACCCTTCACAACTTTGACCCCACCAAACAACTTCACCACCCCGCCTGACTCAAATGCTAGCAATAACCCAGGGCTCCCTCATATACCTGCCCATTATCTCAACAAGAACCAATCCCAAAACCAACCGCAAGGTCAGCCTCAGAGCCAACACCAAAATCCGCCGGGGCAAACCAGGATTCAAACCCCTAGTTCTCCCATAGGCCAAGCTTTTAGCTCTGAAATCAAGCAAATGGGTGAGTATGTGGCGGAGGAGTTCAAGAAGGTCAAAATTAGTTTGTCAGCCTTCGAATTGCTCAAGGTTCTTGCTGTAAGGCACGCCTTCTTCAGGGTTCTGAATGGGACCCCCTCATCTAGCACAACACAAGAGACCCCAGCCAAGAGGGTAACCTTCGAGGAGCCCAGGAAAGAACAAGAGGCACAGGACAATACCGGAAGAAAGAACAATATGCCCGTAAATCAGTCAGCAAATAGATACATTGAAAAGGAGCCAGAAAGGGCTAGTAGACAGCCTCCCAAGGACCAGCAATTTAAGCAAACCAAGGATATAGGCAGTGATAGGAACAAAGGCCAAATAGCTCAAATGGACACACCCGTGGGCATTCTCCAAGGGAGACTAGAAACTCCCCCATTCCTAACTACTATTAGGGTCTTTGGGAAGAACTTGCACAACTGCCTGCTCGATTTAGGCACGTCTGCCAACATCATGCCCTTGGCTATATGCAAAGCTTTTGGCATTACCCCCACACCTTCAAAGAGAAAGGTCACCCAACTGGATAAAACAGAGATTAATATCATGGGCAAAATAAACCGCATCCCCATGCAAATCACTGCGGACCCTCGGATACAGCAAGTTATGGACATCCAAGTGGCAGACATACCTGATGCCTATGGAATCATTCTGGGGAGAGATTTCACCAAAGCGCTGAACGGATACACTGCCACAGACCTGTCTCACATGTGGCTGCCATGGAAGGAGCTGCCAAATCAGATTCGTATTGACCATGAACCCCAGATGAAGTATATGATCACGGAATACAATAACCTCAGCGACGTGCTGTTCACTGAGACCGACTTAGGGAATTATCACCCTTTTGCTTACCAAAATGAGCTTGAGCTTCAGGAAGAACAGGAAAATGAGGTATTTCTGGTATTGTGCAGTCCCTCAGCACATTCTGCACAAGTGCCCCCAGACACAAAAGTGTTGGCAGGAACTGATAATGAGCCAGATAAAGATGATAACTGGGGATTGCTCAATGGCTTCCAGGATTTCATGGAAAAGTGTGCGAAGGATCAGCTCAGCCTAGGAGCTAGAATGAATTTCCAAAACCTATTATTGCCGAACTGGTGTAGGGTCCACAACGTGGCTCACTTCGAATTTGACTGTTGCCTGTGCCAAGCAGCGGTGGAGCATGTTAAGAAAGCAGCTGCTCCTCCAACTGAAACGCCAAAGGAGACGCCACCAGAACCACCTGCTGATCATCACCTCGACCTGGAAAGACTTCCCAAGATCACAAGACTCGCTATCCAGCCAAAAGAAAATGAAGGCTCAGTCAGACCCGAAGGTGAGGAATCCTCTACGTGCTGGACGCTCCGATTTGATGGATTGAAGTCCAGACAAGGAGCTGGAGTGGGGATCAAACTCATTAGTCCAATGGGTAAGACATTTCTCGCTGCCCATCGATTGCAGTTTTATTGCACCAATAATGTAGCAGAATATGAGGCCTTAGTCCTTGGCCTCCTTATGGCCTTAAAGAAAAAGGTGAAAGTACTGCAAGTCTTCAAGGATTCTGCACTTGTGGTTAAGTAGGTCAGGAAATTGTACTCCTGCCATGATCAAAGACTCACCAATTATAGACACAGGGTGTGGGATCTCCCAGAGGGCCTAGATGCATTCAACATATAATTGATCCCTCGTGCTCATAATCACGTAGCTAATGCCTTAGCTCAAGCAGCTAGCACGTTACAACCCCTCTCTTTGTCTGGACTCAAGAAGTTCACTATTGAGCTAACATCCACGCCATCAGTCACAAATAATGTTACTCACCTACAGGTTTTCAATGATGATAAGCATATCCTCCAGTTCATCATAAGTTCTAACATTTTCGCCGCCCAAATAATTGATGAAGCTGATCCACAGGAAGCTGAATTGGACATAGAAGGGGTTATCAATCTAAAAACCAACACGATCCCCAAAGGTATGGTTCAGCTGGAGTGTGTATTCAACCTGGATCAGATTAGGGATCAGGATCAGCAAACAAAAAAGGAGGCTATAAGTAGCCAGTGCAACGCTCACAACCTAGGAACAGCCGAGGATACCAAGAATGTTTTTATTGGGAAGGTATGCACACCTGAAGAAAGGAAGGGAATCACGGATGCTTTGCGTAGATATCATGACATGGTGGCATGGAGTTACGAATATTTAAAAATATACGACACCTCTGTCATCACGCATACCATCCCTCTGAAGACAAAAGTGAGGCCATTCCGTCAGCGGCAGTGCCCTATCAACGCCTTGCTAGAACCTATTGTTTATAAGGAGGTGCAGAAATTACTTTCAGCAAGAATCATCTTTCCCGTTTGGCACTCTACATGGGTGGCTAATTTGGTCCCAGTCAGGAAAAAGAATTAAGAGATCAGATTGTGCATGGATTTTCGTAATCTCAATCACACCTCTGAAAAGGACAACTATCCGGTGCCTTCACTGGATGAAGTGCTGCAAATCGTCAACGGCTCCCAGATGATGTCATTCCTTGACGGATACTCCAGGTATAATCAAGTAATGGTACAATATGAGGATCGCCAGAAGACTGTGTTCACCACTAAGTGGGGGACATTTGCATACAGAAGAATACCGTTCGGGCTCATCAATGCCGGCGCCACTTTCCAACGCGCCATGGATATCGCTTTCAAGGACCTGATTGGCAAATGTATAATCATCTATATGGATGATTTGACCGTATTCTCTAAGAAGTGAGGTGATCATGTCTCCGACCTATGCAAAGTATTTCAGAGATGTAGGGAATTCGGGGTTTCTCTCAACCCTAAGAAGTGCATTTTTGGAGTGACCGAAGGCAGATTACTCAGGCACATCATCTCAGAGCAAGGAATCTCCATTGATCCTGACCGCATTGAGTCGTTACTCAAGATTCAGCCCCCGGGCAGCAAGAAGGAATTAAAGTCTTTCTTCGGAAAGATTAATTTTGTCCAAAAATTCATCATAGGTTTCGCAAAAATTGTCAAACCTCTCAATGCCATGCTCAAGCAGGACGCTAAAGTTGAATGGATGCCAGAGGCCAAACAATCATTCGAGGAGATCAAGCGGGCCATTACTGAAGCACCTGTGTTAGTCAGTCTAGATTATCTGAAGCCGTTCTATATCTATTCATTTGCTTCAGAGCATTCTTGTGCCAGTATGTTGACCCAAAAGGATGACGAAGGAAATGAGCATCCGATCACCTTCATGAGTGCCCCCCTCAAAGATGCTAAATTGTGTTACCACAACATAGAAAAGCAGGCATATGCTCTCATTCAGGGAGTAAAGAAATTTAGACACTACATTCTATGCAACAAGGTGTTCGCAATTGTCCCTGACCCAGCAGTCAAAACGCTTCTCATGCAAAATGAGTTGGATGAACGAAGGGCTAAGTGGGTCACTCTACTCTAAGAATATGATATGGAGATCCAACCAATGAAGTTGGTAAGAGGGCAGGCACTCACCTGTACAATGGTCGAAACAGCAGCAGAGGCTGGCCCTGAACTCACGGTACAGCAATATCAGCTTGAAGATGTCTCCCTAGGAGAATGGTACCAAGATGTCATTTATTATCTGCTCAATCATAAGTGTCTGCCGCATCTGCAAGGAGTCCAGAAGAGGGACCTCAGATTGAAAAGCAACAGTTACATGTTATAGGGTTCCATTCTTTATAAGAAGAATCATGAGGGAGTTTATTTAAGATGCCTCGGCAAGGGGGAAGCAGAACACGTTCTGAGGGAGTTTCACAATAAGTTTGGTATGGGCCATGGCTTGGGTTCTTCTACAGTGCATCAAATATTAAGGGCAGGGTACTATTGGCCAACTGTCTTCAAAGATGCCCATTGCCATGTTCGTTCATGTCATACGTGCCAGACCACTGCCACCAGGGAGAGGAATGTTGTTGTCCCATTGCAGCCCGTGCTGGAGGTAAGGCCTTTTGCACAATGGGGTCTTGACTTCATCGGTCTGGTAAGCCCTCCATCGTCTGTGGGACACAGGTACATTCTGACCGCCACTGATTATTGTACTAGATGGATGGAAGCAATAGTTTGTAAGCATTGTACAACTAAAGTAGTTGCTGATTTCTTAGAAAGTTTCATTTTAAATCGCTTTGGTTGTCCATATGCTTTGGTATGTGATAATGGACCTGCCTTCGCCTCATTGAAATTTTCTAGCTGGGCGTTCGACTATGGGATTTCCCTCAAATTTTCATCTAATTACTACCCTCAGGGAAATGGCCTTGTTGAGTCCACAAACAAGAATTTGATTACTGTGATCAAAAAGCTGCTAGATAGGAACCCCAAGGACTGGCATACCCAGCTCCATTTTGCCCTTTGGGATGATCGCACCCGCCATAAGGCTGCCCTTGGTGATTCCTCATTCCACCTTGTTTATGGCCTTGAGCCGATATTCCCCATCCACCTGAAAATTCTGACTCTTTAGTTCATCAACGACTTTTATGAAGGAGGGGATCGTAGGGAAGCTCATTTAGCTAAACTTTTACATTTAGAGGAAGTTCGAGACCGCACAATAGAAAATTTTGCCAAACATCAGGGTGTAGTGAAGAGATGGTTCGACCGCCGAGCCAAAATTAAGGCCTTCAAGATTGCAAATTTGGTCCTATATTGGGACAAGGCCCATGAAAAGAAAGGGGGACACAATAAATTCGACAAGCTCTAGCTTGGCCCCTTTCAGATAGCTGAGATTTTGGGAGATAATGCCTTCCACTTAAATAACTTAACCGGTGAAAATGTCCCATTGCCAGTCAATGGGCAACACCTAAAGCATTACTTCCAGGCTTGAGCTCCTTCGAGCTCTTTGTGGTAAATACCTGTACATAGGTTAGAGTAGGTGCTTTCTTGCTTTTTTGTCTCCTGTTTGCGCCGCTTTTTGCTTTCTCCCTCCTGATAGTTTTGTTTTGAAAGGTGTTTCCTGCTCCTTTGCGGTGGCTGTGCTTGCCTGAAAAGTGGTTCACTTTGCTGTCTGTTCTTTGTGTTCTCTGGCTAAACATTCACTCTAGACTATTGGTCTTTGCAGAGCTGTTCGTGAATGATTTCCTTGTCTGAATTCTGCTTAGAACTTGACCCTTCGCCAGATCTTCTTACCCACATCTCGGATCTCGTACAAATTACATAACAATAAATTCTAAAGGACCGTGCTATGGTTGTCACGACACCCAAGTGAGTAAAAAATCTTAAGTCTACTCCAGTGACCACTGCAGTCTCAAACCCATTGTAGGCTTCATTGCTTACCCGGTCGAGCTAAACGGTAAAAGAGAAATGAAATATCAAAGCAAAAAGAGAGAAAAGAAACTTTGAAAAAAGAAAATAAATGACCGTATGGGCGTTCGGATAACTCTACCAGGGCTATGGACGCCCAGCTGGCAGTAGAGCAATATCCATGAGATTGTAGTGACAACTCCGCCGGGGCTATGGACGCCTGATTGGCAGCAGGGCAATGTCCAGGTTACTTTTGGTGTTAGGCAACTTACGTAGCTCACTTGGTTAAAGTAATAACCCTGGTTACTATCCCTAGGAAAGGAATGAACTCATTTCACACACACTTTCGAGATGTCATGTAAGCTGACCCAATTAAGGATCTCGTTCTCCCAGATTCATCCTTGGAAGCCATTTTTGGTCTGCGAAACTAGAGATTCTGGGTCCTGAATGAATATTTATCCCTAAAACGCTCCAGAGCGTTCTCCAGCGGAGTCACCATTTGTTGTACCCTCAGCACACACACCCCGTTCAGAACGGGGACCCTCTTTTCTGTCGCCTTGTCAGGCGGTCGGGGCTGCCTCGTTTTGCATGCCCCTCTTTTTTGACGTTTTGCATGGTCGATATTACCCTAAAGTTTCATCCTAAAATCGACCGTGGTTTACCTTCTGGTTTTTGCTGCCCTCCGGGGCCTCATGGGTTCCTTGGGCCTTTCGGGCTCTGGGGCGGCCCTAGGCCCTTCCTGGCCCGAGCCTCCGAGGTTCCCTTATCGGGCTTCCCCCTTTCGTTCGCCGCCCCGGCGGTGTTCCCCGAGCATCTTTCCTCCCTTTGGAGCCTGCCCTGTCGGTTGTCGATCAGAGGTCTTCAGGGATTTCCCGAAGGCCCCTGCTCCGTCAGGCCCCGGGATCCGGAAGTCACGTCCGGACTTCCATCCTGGGATCGCCGTCCGCGACGGTGACCCTGCGACGGCCGCCCACCCTTCGGCCCCCAGGGTCTTGCTTGCCGCCGCCATCACCGTGCAAATCAAAATCTTTCAGCTGCGAACTCTCCATCGCACCCCGTCCTCTGGGCCCTGAGCGTTCTGTCGCCGCCGACTCAAAGTCATCGTAAATTTTGAGGCGACTGTTGTAGCGTAGCTTCCCGCCGGCCGGATCTCGGAGTCTCTGCTGCCGCCGCTGACTCAAATTTGAATCCCACCAACCTTTTGGCACGATCGTACGTGCAATAAATGTGAGTATTAATGACCGATAGGGTATATAAATCGTGGTCCCCAATGTCATTTTAACTTGGCAAATTTAAGCAGCGATTAAATTGGAGCCCACTTCAATCGGCATCATCACGATCATCGACATCAGCATCGCCCATCAACCCTACTGGTGAATCCCATCAACTTCCCGCTTGGCGAATTGGAGGTAGGCCATCCTCGTTCGCCCTCCCGCTGTTTTTGATCTTTTGTGGATTTCGTTAAAATGAACAATGAATTAAATTGCGTAAAATTGAACATCACCCCGTTGTGCCCATAACCCATGTCTTTGAATTTGCCGGAACCAATCGGAATCACCCTCACCGCTGACCCGGGACTTGTTCGCATCGTGGGCATTCTTCGCACAGTGCAAAGGTCCCCGCTGGGCCCGAAACCCTCACCTTGCCGTCGCCGCTGGGCCACATTGCAAAGTCCATCGGCGGTGAACCTCCGCCGGCTGCCCAACCTTCGGTCTCCGGGGGTCTTTTCGCCGCCACTGTCCCCCGAGCATTGCCGAAGCCCATCATAGAGGCCATCATCCCTCGTCGCCCCACCCCTCGGGTCCTGGGAGCCTTTTCGCCATCGTTGTTTACCCTTCGCGGCGGCCGTCGTCTCCCATCTGTCCGGTCGCCGGGTCACGGTCCATCCTTCACCGCTGCCATTCAATTCATCACCGTATATCTTGCGGCGGCCGTGGGAACGCGTCGTCCTGCCTCCCGGCTCCCAGTCCATCCTTCACCGCCGCCTTTCATATCATTGCCATCACCATGTGGCAGCCTGCACCTCGTGTCGTTCCGCCTCCTAGGTCCCAGGACGCCTTTCGTCGCCATCGCCTGTGAGTTGTCATAACTTCCCGGCGGCCATCCCCTTGCATCCCCCCGTGGGCCGGAGCTCGAACTTCACCTCATCATCGCTGCTAGGCCACATTGCAAGGTCCAACAGCGGTGAACCTCCGTCGTCTCCCCGCCCTCCGAGCTCCGATTTTCTCCTCGTCGCCGCCGTTCAAAATGATCAAAGATTATGCGGCAGCCGTCAGCTAGCGTCCTCCCGGCGTCCGGGGCCCTGTGCTCCGAGTGTCATCCGGTCTAAGACTGTTAAACCAAACCTGATGAAGGCCGTCTTCTTTTGCTTCCCAGGTTCCAGCCTCCAGGCTTCCGCCACCGGACTTCCGTTGGATGTCCGCCACCGCTGGCTTCCTTCGCCTGACTACGTTCCGGCCTAAAACCTCTGAGGTCCTTTAAATCGATCCAAAACAATTCAAATTGAGAATCTGACTTCGACCCACATTGTAAATCATGCCGTTCTCCATCTTGGGTCTCTTAAAACATCAAAATTTGGCCAATAGGGGTCTCCGGGAGCTTTTGCTCATGTTTTCCCTTCCTGACAGCATTCCTGCCAGGGAAGTCCAGCCCTTCGGGCCCAGATTGTCCAATTGCTCTAAAATGAAATCGATATCATCCGAGGATTAAATTTATGATGTATTGGAATGGTTATTTAGATGATATGCTCATAATGTGGACTAACATTAATGTCATTGGTGTTTTCTTGTGCTGACTTTGCCCTTTGCCTGCAGGATATATGGAATTGGCCGCAGGAACTTCAGGGGCCTCCGCCGAAAGGGACAAGGGTAAGAAATCTGGGAGGGCCGCTCATGGAAAGGATGATAAAGACCAAATGAAGTTTCAATTCCAAGGTGAACCGCTCCAGTCAAAGGTCTTTACTAACTGGAGAGAAATCTCAGATACCAATATCGGCCAGGTGGACATAGATGAGTTCACCCAGAGGGTCAAGGTTGACCCTAAAACAAAGAATGCCTGGTTAATACACCAAAGCGGGATTGCCAAAGCTGCTGGCTTCCCTCCCTCTCTGATAGCACCTGAACTGGTAATGGCTTGCCGAGAAGCCTACCAAACAGATACCAGAACAATCGTGGATAAGTAGGGGAATATCCTTGCCGACATGTCTCCGACAGGAATCACAAAAATGTTCCACATTCCCACTTTCCCGCACATGCAGATCCCCACTTTGGAGCAGTGTCAGGCAGCATGGGATGCCAATCCATTGGGCTACAAGAAGTCAATTAACATTTACTGGTTAAAGGAGAGACAGGGCAGCGCTGCAAAGATTCCCCAGGAGCTGTTCCACAGTGACTTCCACGAGGATTATCACGACTTAGTGACTATGCTAAGCAGGATCATGGGCCTTCCAACAGTCGCCTACTTCCAAGAGTGGATGGCTTACTACATTGAACAGATCATACGAGGGAATGAGGATGTGAAAACTAAAATCTCATTCGACTGGGGGAGTATTATCAGCAACTACTTCCACGAGCAGTTCGTAAATGTCAAGAAAAGCAACAAGTTCTACATGACCTCGTACCTGGTGTACTCCTTGGCAGGTCAGAAATAATATAGTGGACTCTTCATGGCACCTGATGGGGATCACAAACAAGGGCTCAAGCCTTTTGACCGGTACCCTCAACTACAGTACCGCTACTTCAAAAAAGAGTATTGCCCTATCAATGATGCGTTCATAGGCCACATTATCAGATTAATAGTCGGGGACTTCGAGAGAAGGGTATCCCACAGTGCCAGGGCACTCCTGAAGGAGTATGCCTTCTGATACATTCAATTCCCCAAGTTCACCTACATCTGTGCCCGGGGATTCACGGAACGGCCGAACAAGTTGCCAAGATACCTGAACGATAAGATCATTCTCCTATAGCTTTCTCGACAGCTTCAACATATTCAAACGGTCTTTGGCCAGAAGCACGTAGCAGGGATCCCCTATCCCATGACCCTCGGCCAAGGCCAGTATCGATTGCAGACATCTCAATGCACCGGCAACTCAGAGAAAGAACTTAAAGAATATAACCTTGAATGGTACACAGCTCACCAACGAATGGACCCCCACAGCCACATCAGGAAGGCGATAGGACCGGCATACGCCCACTAGTACCATGTTGAAGATTTCTGGGTAGATTGTAAAGATGATAAGGAGGTCCGCAAGAGACATTACATGCGAATGACAGTACAGTTTTTGAGGAGGGTACAACTATTTTCGGTGCCAGACCAATTTGAAGAGGATGATTCCACCCTTGTGCACCCGAGGTACCCTGCGGTTGCCGACCTGGCAATCCCCTCCATCGACTGGGACGAGGAAGAGGTCGAGGACCTGGATATTATCACGTAGCCAATTATAGCTCGCACTAAGGAGTGGGTTGATGGACAGGTAGCACAACTGAAGCTACAAGGGGTGGCTTTAACATACGAAGCACTCAAGAGCAAGCCAAGCACCACGGAGGATGTTACCGCCTCCCCATCAGCTGGTGAGACTTCTAAGTCTCCCCCCATCACCAGGGCCCAAAAAAGGAAGGGAGCAGAAATGGCACAGTCTGTGGACCCAAAAGAACAAGCAACAAAGGATACGGGAGGCTCATCTCCCAAGAAGCTTAAAAGAATAGTGATGACAATAGAGGTGTAACCTCCATTGCTCCTTCCTCCCCCGACTGGTGTGCTACCCACCTCTCAGGCCGCAGTCCCCTCATCCCCGCAGGCGATGGACATTTCTATCCACCTTGCCTTTTCGCCCCTGGTCGGGTCCATAATTAATATCGACTCTTCCTCGAGCATGTCCACTTCCCCTTCCTTTGCTGCTGCCATGTCACCCATCACCTCCCTGCCTCTGGCAATGATAGCATCGCCTGTTCCCCTCTCCACTATACCTGAGGCCATTACGCGACACCTACAGAGTCTTCCTCCTGAGCTCTCGCAGCTTTTAATGGACCCTGCTCTCCAAGCAGCCCTGGCCCAGGCCCTCGCAACATCTTAGCCTTCGCAACTGCCAACAAGGCCGCTAGCCATGGAGGCCACGATGCAAATTTCCAAAGAGTTGGAAGAGCTGGAACAGGAGGCTTCAAAGCCTGTTGAAGAGGAGGATGATGATTATTATGAGCAACCTAAATATGAGCACAGAACCATCGACAAGGTTGCCTACGAGGAAGAAGAGATAGGATCTTCCGAGAGTGGGGATGGAGAGGATGGCTCGGGCGCCAAGGAAATTATTCAGATTTTTGATGATGACGTTGAAGAAGAGTTGGCTCAGTAGCCAAAAGATGTTGGAGAAGAGGCAGAACAGTCGCCACGTGGTGAAGAGGGACAGCTGCAAGAAGAGCAACCTAAAAGGGATATCATTGAGGCTGAGACCCACATTATGAAGAGCCCAGAACCCGAGGCCACTGAAGAAAAGAAAGAATAAGAGGCACCAAAAGAATAGGATCCCACTCAGATATTATCCACCAAGCTACCCGTCAAAAGCCTCATGTTTTATCAAGACTCTGACGAAGAGGAGGATGCTGCCAAAGGAAAGGGAGAAGCCCAAAAGGAAGAAGAGGCAGAGATCTTACAGTTAACGGAGACGGGTGAAGGCAGCCATGATGCACCCATAGACAAGTCTGCCATGCCCGACTGGCTGGAAAGGTAGCTTGAAAAGACTACTCCTGTTCTGAGCGACCCGAGGTCAAGATTGGAAGCCATCTTGGCTCGATCCCTGACCGTAACAAAGAAGTACAAGAAGCCTAAGGTCCGTTCCTGGATAACCATGGACGCTTCTGGCTCCCGTGCTGCACAAGTAGTGACGCCAACCGTTGGCCAAGCCGGAGTTAGTTACAATATCTCCACCATTGACCTAGGGATGGCCACCAGGGAACAGAAGGTCAAACATCTGGAGGAGTCAGTGGCCACAGTGGTGCATCTGATTAAATAGGACAAGGTCACCAAAGACGAGCTGAAGGTGCAGGTTGCTGCCCTAATGGACTATATCCAGCAGTGGTCTTTAATAGACGACCTCCCCACTACCTCCATGGCCGCACCACAACTGCTCTCCAAGGAATAGATAGATAAGCTGGAGAGGAGGAAAAACTTGGAGAAGACCACAGAGGATTGGTTCCAGCAGGTTGCGAGCATCGGAAACATAGGAATCGGCTTGGCTGTGCAGATAGCCAACAAGTTCCTGGACCTGGTTCAATCCTTGGAAGGCACGAAGAAACTCTGCACCAACTTCCCTACGATTTACAACTCTGCTTTCCCGAAGGTTGAAGCCATCCTTCAAATGCCAGAAAGCACGTGGGAAGAAAAGCTAGAATTGAAGAAGGAGGATCACTGGTTGGTAGACATATGGCGCAGAGACCTCATCAACCGAAAGGAGAGGATGGAATAGATCCTGAACAAGGTAGATCTGGATATAGAGTGGATCAAGGAGATCTGGGCAGAGTGCACCCAGTATCTTGAATTAATGACGGGCCATGATATGCCCACGGTGCAATTGGATGCAGAAAAGGTCAGGTCATACTTTGAGAAAAAGATGAAGGACGGGACAGCCGGAGATATCACAATGGACTTCCTGAGTTTCGCTGCCCATGCCTTCGACAGATCAGAGCTGTTCAGAGATCAGGGCTCAAAGTATGACGAGGATTGGAAGTGGCTGGAGGAGAACGCCAAAGAGTGGAGTTACTAGGCGTTGAGATGTGAAGTCCTCAAGATTGACAAGCTCCAGGCCATAATCCTCAAGTGCATAGAGCATGCAGCCTCCGAAGAGCGGAAAGACAGCCCAGCCAAGGAAAAGGACCTCCCAAAAGAGTAGCTATAGCCAAAGAAATAGCAATTAGCTATAGGATGAAAAGGCAAATAGTGTCATCCACTAGATGATGAAATAGGGAAAAGACAAAGGATGTTTTTTAATTGTAAATCTATTTGGGGGTAGGTGAAACCTTATTTTGTAATGAATCTTCGCCACACAATTGTAATAAATCTTGGCCATTCATTTGACTTTTGAAAAGCTATAAATAGAGCACTCCCCTCATTTGCAAAAGGGAGAGTTGAGTTGTTGTAAAGGCATGCTGCTGAAATTTATGAGAAATAACATTGACTTGGTGCATTTCCTTGTTTTCTCTCATGTCAATTGATTCACTTCTCCAATATTAGATGTTTAGCTTAGATCTCTTTGCTGTTTAGTTAGCTGTTCATGTTATTTGGGTAAATCTTAGGAATGCTGTTTGGTGTTTATAAAAATTCCTGCACTGTTGATGATCCCTTAGTCCATACTTTTTGCTGTTTGCTGAAGGTAGACCACTGTGCAAAGTTAGCCTGGACTTAGTTAAAGCTGCCCCAAACACTTATCTTTAGTTCATACATGTATGTGGTGGATGAAGGATAAAAATTTGTAGCCCTTAGAAGATAGCATGCTTTCCATGATACTGTGAAATCCCTAGTTAAGTGGGATATCGTTTTAAGGGATTTTCCATTGCAGGAACTCCATTGTCACTATTCATTGCAAGCTTTAGACTTAGGAACTTTCCTTCCCCTTCGCTCTTTTTCACTTTCTTTAGAAACTAAACAATACCAAGGTTCATTGCACATTATAAAGCCAAAATCTAATAACCAGATGGAGTTCGAGACTGTTGTTTGAACCTACAGCCAACACGTAACTGCTTTCATGCTAAAAACTCCTTTTCGAAGATCCAACTTCATGCTTTGTGCCTTTACTTTGTATTCCTGTAAGGCCGCCTTGTGATTCCAGCAAATCACATCAAACTACCGAGGTATTTGAGCACCGTCATGACCTGACACCCGAGAGACCTTGGGATAGTGTTCTGCAACTCGATTGTGGGAGATTGTCTTTCAAGAGAGGTAGTGCACCTACGCACTGCCTGTGTTGAGAAGTGCATAAAAACACCATCAACACCTTTTTAACAAAGATAACTAGTGCCCCCAAGGTGAGACACTAGGTCGGATTTAACCTTTTTCAAGAAGCTCTTGTAGTTGAGCTTTTAACTCCAATTTAGTAGTTGTCATGTGATAAGGGGCTTTAGATATTGGTTCCGCCTTGGGCTATGGATGAATAGTGAAATAAAAAGCTCTTGTAGGTTGTAGACCAGGAAACTCTTCTGGGAAGACATCAGCATAATCCTTAAGGTAGGGATACTTATCCCATTTAGAACCTTTTCTTTCTGATACTTCCTCACAATCCCCCATTGTAGTTTTCTAGGATTCATAAAACATCAAATCATCAAAGAATATTATCTCTTGGGTTTCACTTGGCTCCACTACTTCCTCCATCTTGAATGCAAATATCTGACATCCCTTACGTTTGGCCCTTTTTAGTTGCATTGAGAAAATTTTCCTTATTTTAACTAGCCTTACAATCCCCTATATGAACACCTTATGCCCTAGGTCATCTAGACATTCCACAATCTTAGGAAAACATTCTACATTGGCTTTATGTCTCCAAAGCCAATTGATTCCTAGGATTACATCATAAGCACCTAAGGGATCCATGTAAAGGTTTACTTCAATAGAGAAACTAGGTAAATCAATTTGGGACTCAAACAAAAATTTCTCTACCTGGGCCTAGGACTGGTTGACATATTCTATTGACCAAGTGTTTTGCATGTAAACCACCCTTCTAGATATCTTGCTCAAAACTCTAGGTGATAAAAAACATTGAGTAGCTCCTTTGTCATTTTTATGTTGGAAATCATGGTTGTCCCCTTTCTTCTTAAAGGATTTAGGATTCTTGGACAACTTATTCTTCTTCTCTTTGTCAGAGGCCATGGATTGCAACCTCTGTTCCTGTTTGATTGCCTTTTCATAAGCTTGGTCCATAAAAATTGGACCCAAGTAATCCATCTATCCCCCAATCTAGGGTTTCAAGCCTAGTATAAACTTTCAAACCCAAAAATATTCATCTCCATGATACTAGGGAGCATACTTCAAGAGACAGATGAACTTCTCCCAATATTGATTGACCAAAAGATCTCCCTATGTCAAATTGTGAAATTCAATCAGGGTTTGATTATAGAACAACTGAGGCAACCATCTCTACCTAAATATAGCCATGAATTTAGCCCATGTCAACCCCTTGACCTTTGCTCCTAATTCCATCTTCTTGCTTGTCCACCAGGTGAATGCTTCCCCCAATAATTGATAATCTCCCCACAAATCCTTCTTGTCATCTGTGTAATCTCTAATCTCAGAATGTTTTTCCATTTCTACAACCCATGATTTGGTGACATCACCAGATTCTGCCCCATCAAATTTGGGGGGAATCACTTTTCTCATATCATGTGACTCTTTCTGTTTCTAGATACGTTACTCAATCCCTAGTATCTTGTAGGAGTGCCAACAATTGGTCAATTTTATTTTCAAGGTTACCAGAAGTCTGTCCTACATTTCATCTCCCTTCTGGATTACTACACGTACACATCACTTAAGGTTATCTTCCACCTGAAGTTACAGTTAAACGTTATATTAGTTTTAAGGTTTAAGCCTTGTCTTGCATCATTCACTCCTCTAACCGATAGTCAAATGGGGCCAGCTGCTCCTACCGACATCCACTTGTAGGGCTCTTTTCATGGTCATCTACTTTGGTGCACATTTGGTTGGCTTCTTCATTAGAATTTTTATTTTTACATCATGGTTTTATAGTTCCCTTCTTCTAGTCTTGTAATTACACTTAAATAAAGTTCCACAATCTTTCTATTCTAGTGTACTCTATCATATTTTATGGTTCTTTGGATTGATCTATGTATCTAGTGTTAGTTCCTATATACTCGGTGAATGTAGTGACTGGTTACCCATGCATTTTAATGTGATGGACTAGATACCATATAGACACTCCTAATTTTTAAACAATCTACCTTTATTCATAAGTTCAATTATACATCTAGAAGCTTGGTACATATCTCCAAGTTTTGATAGGCATATACCATTCTTTCAAGAGAGTGTCCAGTTGATACTTGTGTAGTTGTCTCCTTGGTTCTAACCTTATTCCTCTTTCATTATGGATTCATGAATAGTTCTTCATTGAAAAATTCTACAGAGATGCTTGAGTTGACAGCTTTAGCTCAGTCACCAGCTATATTGACATCTACTATAGTTGTTCTTTATTCTTTCTATCAGTGCTTGTCATAGTCTAACATTCTTTTGAAGCAGCATTTGGAGGAATCATCGTCATCCTTGGTCTGCTCTACATTAGTCTTCACATTGTTTTACATTATCTTCTTCTTTAGTTAAGATTGGGGACTCCTGACATTGTGACATTTGAGCATAGAATCTATTCATTATCTCTTATGGGAGGCTTCTTCCTCACTCGAGGGGTGATCCCACAAAGTTGGTTTGCAATTTCTAGGAGATTTTGATTTTTTTTTAAATCCCATATTTTTAGAAAATATAATGAGTCAAGCCTTAAAAAGTTGCATTTAAAGCATTCCAATTGAAGAGGGTTTGATCAAACTACCTTAGATCAAACCCCATTGGATAGAACCTCTCTAGTTTTAAACCATACCTATAATAGAGTCTCCTTTACCCCTATCAAAATGCTAATAAAAACCACTTTTGATTTACCATTTTTGGGATCAAATCAATTCATTAAAAATTCATTTTTTGTAAGTATGTAGTCCTTATTATAAGCTTTCCAAAAAGTATATTTTTAAATAAATTTAATTTTATTATTATATTTTTTTTATTTCTTGTGAATGTAGGTTTTTCACTAAAAATTAAGCTCCTTGTTCTGCACATGTGGAAAAATTAAAGATTATAAAAAAAAATTAAAAATATGAGTGCACGAAATATTGAAGTCATTGATCCAACCATAAGAAAAAAATGAATTTCAATACATACAAATATATTTACATTTACCTATGGCTCCTTAAGTTCATATTAACATCATTTCCTAGAATAATTATCATGATGATGAAACTAAGTAAGTATTGTATCCATAAACAGTTTAACAATATTTAACATATCTATGCAATTCCAAATTAAAGTAGAAATAGTCTATATCTACCATGGTTAGTCCTTCCTACTTATTTATAAATAACATCTAGATTAAATATATTTTAAAAGGGAACACTTTGATCTATACTTAAATTAGGATTGGTTACTTCTAAGGTGCAACTACCTCACTAATTAGATTATACTAGGTTGTAAATGAAATTTGCATGCTCGGGAATATTATGATAGCAACATTCAGAGATTAGTGTAGTCTAGAACCAAATAGATAGGGTATGGAGGATTTTTATTTTCAGGAATTTGATCTTAATGCATTTGATGTTATTCATCTATTATCTTTTTGTTCTTATATTTAAAAAAGGCCAAATATTAATGCTAGTGAGAGTTTCACCTAAGTCGTTATATCCTCTAAGTGATCTTTGATTTCCTTCTTACTTTTTCTTCTTTCACACAATGATCTCTTGATTGACCATTGGTGTTCCTATTTCTATTGTATGGTAAATAATGACTCTTAACAAGACGTGTATCTTCATCATTTCATTAAATGGCTTGATTGAAATTGATTAAGGTTTAACAAAGCGTAGAATACATATATCATCCTAAATAAATCATGTAACATGAGTGTAGAAATATAATATTATTTAATGAATAAATTGTCTAATGTGAAATATGCATACATATGATTTTTATTAATTTCTCCCTTTTGATCGATTTATCTCTCATGGTGGGGATATGACACCTCCCCAACAAGATAGACCCTTGAGCATGAGAAGGGAGATGGGAGATCACAAGCTTGTGATGATACTATTGCCACAACAACATGAGGAGAAAAACTAGTAGAGTCCCAACCTTAGAGCTTCAACAATCGAGAAAGTGTTGTGAAATGAAGTGTGGATTGCTTAAGAAAGACAAATTGAGTGTCTAGAGAATGAAGAAGTTGGATTGAATGAGAAATATAAGTATTTGAAGAATAGAATCCCAAAAGACCCATTCAAGGTCAGTCAAGGGTGCAAGGGTGATACTCTTCATCGCCAATGGAGAAGTATAATGCCTCTACAAATTCTAGAGGTGGCAATCATGTTAGGATGACAACATGTTGCACAAAAATCTATGTGTCACTATAGTGCCCCCAAAAAATTCCCCCATTGTCACTACACACCACTGCCAAGTGGGTACAAAGTAGATGGATGAGGTGGAATAGCATTTTGGGGTTTGATTTTCCTAAGGTAGCAGGTGTAAATGGGGAATTTACATGGGGTGAAAATTCTCTTGCCAAAATTTTCACAAAATCCTCCAACTAAATTAATTAATTAATTGATTTAGGCTAATTAATCCCCATTACGTTACCCTCCAATATTTAGTTTTACTTTATCCCTTAATCATTGTCTATTTAATCATAGTCATTGAAATCGAGCACATGGATCACAATCTAAACTTGTCATCATGTGACAAGTATCCCTCCCACCTTTGTCCTCTCATATGTGAAAGGATGCAAAAGTCAACATAAGTTTTCATCTCATCCATCCATTTTATAATCTCTAAATCTTAGTCATTCACATAGGATATACCCTAGTGTTTCCCTAATCAAATTCTAAATCTTAGTTCTACCATCATGTTGTTCAAAGAGTTGATTGATTAGACAAAATAGGCCTTTCTTTGGAACAATTTTTAGAATTTGGAAAAAGGGTGTGCATGCACCCCAACTGCTATGATTTTTATGGTACCTATAGTGTAATAATTATTCTACAGTTTTTGTAAATAACTTCTTAAAATAGTTACACATCCATTTTTAATTTATTTTTTATAACAGCGATTGTGATAGTACTTAGAGTGTAAGGATTAGTCTTTAGTTTCTTAAAAGGGGAGATGATTGATCTTAGAGTGTAAAAATTAGTCTGTAGTTTCTTAAAAGAGGAGATGATTGATCTGATAATTCATAATTGAATGAAATGCATTTTTTAGATTTAAAAGTCCATAAATTATGTGATATCGTATCAACACACAAACAAAACATGAATTAATGCATGATTATTAATGTACCTTTTTTGAGGTCTTTTTTAATACCTCAACAAAAAGCGTATTGAAGTGGCATCATTTGATGATGTGAACCTCAACTTCAACTATAAGCAGGGATCTTATTATGTAAGCTACTGTAAAAAACTAAACTGTGATTTTAAATTACCATTTATTAATTTGAGAGGTACAAAATGAGAGTTCTCAACTATTAGGTAGGTCAAATTGAGTATGAATACATTTTCAAACAATACAAGATATTTTATTATTCCAACTGTACTTTTTACAAATTTGAAAATGACCCACTAATCAGACACTCTCATTCAATAAGTTTATGATTGTTTTTTTTTTTGGATACAATTTTAAAGATTTTATAATACCGGAAAAACTACTACATACAGAAAAGGATTGAATATTACTAGACTTGGCAACTTTGACACTAGGATACACTTTGTTGATTTATAATTTGAAAAGTAGTTAGCATTCTATTTTTTCAGACCATTACCTATAAAGGATAATTCAAAGCTTTCATATTCCATGTACTGTCACACTTGAATAGCTCTGAAATTTGACATTATATTTAAAAGCTTCCCTCAATAGTAAAATGTGCTTCAAATTTGTGGTTTGAGTTCAGAGTAGTACTATATCATCTAAGATTCTAGCCAATCATTATACGAACTTGATCATCTGCTAAAGGAAAATTTAACACCTGAAAAATATATAAACAATATATAGCTGCTGGTTGGTTGATTCTAACATCAACAGGATCATATTTTCCTGTAGGTACAAGTAAGATTTGGAATTTCAAAATTAATTAATGGTCAATACATTGATGCATTGTGCAAATATCAGTTGGACAAGCTAAGGATTTAACTATATACGAGGCTTGCATTAGCTCACTTGGTGAAAATAGTGCTAATTTTTTGAATTTACATTATTATAACTTGGAGTGATTTAATAATCCCCAAAGATTTTTTCAATTCAGACAACTTGAAACAGCATAGCATTACGCAGATTTTTAAGAAGTTTATACAATTGTCAAACCATGAGAACATACATTAGCTCTATCAGCATGCCCCAGTATAGATTTTTAACATGATCCCTTAATCAACTATAAATTTTTGTTATATTTTCATTAAATTCTTTACATAGTTTCCTAGAAAATATTAACACTCGAGTACAGTTGAATACTAAAAAAGAGTGACAATGCAGGGAAAAAGAGCTATACAAATGGAAGTTTCTGCAAATGGCCTCTAGTTCTTTATTGCGATAAGATACATACTTTATATTAATTGAAACAACTAGTTCAACCCAAACCTTAAATCGTATGGTAAACACACAATGATAATCTATTCAATCTAAGCTAAACAAGAAAGCCAGTGGAGTCTAATATAGGTGGAGTACAATTATTTTTTCCTATGAAAAGTACACTTGTTTAAAGATTATACTTCTAAAAAATAAGGGTTGCACTAAAACAGAGGAAAGCTTACCGTATACCAATTGTAATATTACTGCCTATAAAGGCATGGATGGTAAACTACTATTTAGCTAGAAAACTAACAATCAAAGCTAGAACAAAACAAAATGCTTCAACAGCCAGGAATAGTACTTGCTCATGGAGCCACAGATTGCATTAAATATTCAAGTTCTACTAATTTGACTACTGGGGGAACTGTCGGTTTCAACCAAAACACTTTGAGCCTGAAGTCGCAAGTATTCACAGATCTTTTTTCTATAGCACTCTTTTTCTTGTATACCACGCTCTTGATAAGGTTTCCATAAAAAACAAATTAATATATACTAAATATAAACATTTTGTATATATGGTTATAAGTAAAACACTAATTTTGTCATTTGCATACAAGTTTTTCATTCTCATAGCCAATTCTGTTCTGACTTGGTGCATTAGGATCCTTCCTAATCATTAGTTTCTTTTTCCACCTACATTCAATCTGATGTTCCATGACAGAGGCTTTGAGCTCATTAGTCATGCTATTCATAAAGGGAGATACAATTGAATGTTGTGGTAAAATGCTGGGAGGAATATGGTACAAAACATCCCTCATTTTCTCTATCCCAACTATCACATTAACAAGGTAACCATGCTCAAATTTTCTATCAATACAGCCAGTAACAATACTTCCAATAGATAATGTTGGGTAAACTGCATCAAAGTTGTATTTATGATTAAATTTATTAATATGCACAACTGTTTACAGTAATAATACAAAGGTTAGTCCCTAATCAATGAACTATTTAAAATATTCATTACAAGCAAGGACCTCCAAGTGCTTGGGTGCTGGATTAGAGGCAGAGACAAGAGATAAATAGGGGAATGCAAATGCAATCTTAACAGAAATAAAATACCCAAAATAGAGTAAAGCTTGTGCTTGTTCATTCATTCAAGAAATCATAAATATATAATAGATTCATAGAGCTTGAGCTCTTGATATGTTCATCAAAAAATAAAACACCAACTCCCATGTTTTCTATTCGTAGCCTTCATACAGAAATACTACATACTGCTGTTGTATCTTCTTGTCTTTTTCTTTTTTCTTACCCATACAAAAATAATAATACAAAGCTTCTTCTAGAAGCTACGTAAGAGCCCAGTCAAAAATGGAGGGAAAATAAAACATTGATTACAAAAATAAATGTTGATTTAATAGCCAGCAAGCAAAAATCTGTAGGTTTAGATTTGTCATTAAATTCAAATCAAAAGAAATCCTATACACAAGAAAAGAGAAATTATTGCTGGAAAAAATATATGGAGTAAGAGTAAATGAAGCAGTTGGGATTAGTTTCCAACACTCCCCCTTAATCACAACTTCCATCTACTATGCTCAAATTGTTTTGTTAATGCACAAAACTTTCTTTTCCCAACGCTGTGGTGAAGATGTTAGCAAATTTATCTTGTGACCTGCAATGTTCCAAAATGTTTTCTCCATTGTTGATCAACTCCCTAATGAAATGATACCTTGTGTTTATATGCTTGCTCCTTTTATGAAAGACTGGGTTCTTAGATAGTGCTATGGCTAAGTTGTTGTCACAATATATTTTTGTTGCCTCTTCTTGTCCATACCTCAATTCTTTTAGCATTCTTCTCATCCATACCACTTGACACGCTACCCCTGTAGCTGCTACATACTTTGATTCAGCTGATGAAAGAGTGACTATTTGTTGTTTCTTTGATGCCCAAGATACTACACCTGATCCAAAGTGAAAAACATAACCGGAAGTGCTCTTCCTATCATCTATACCTCCGGCACAATCACTGTCAGTGTATCCTATCAACTTGAAATCATGTGTCTTTGAGTAAAGAATTCCATAGTTCCTTGTTCCACTAATATATTTCAAAATTCTTTTTCCAGCTTGCCAATGAGAAAATTTTGGAGATTCCATGAACCTTGAAATGAGACTAACTCCAAACATTATATCCGGTCTTGTGGCTATCAAATACATAAGACTACCAACAAGTTTTTTGTACAAGGTTGGATTTACATCTACTCCTTTGTCATCTTTGCTCAATTTCAGACCTATCACTATTGGTGTTGGGGCTGATTTTCAATTCATCATATTAAACCTCTTCAAGATATCATTTGCATACTTAGATTTTGAGAAGAATATACCTTTCTCAATTTGACTTACTTCAATGCCAAGAAAATACTTCACTAAACCCAAATCAGTCATCTCAAATTCTTTCTTCATAGCTGATTTGAACATGTCAATTGATAAATCACTGGTAAATATCAAGTAATCAACATACAAGCATACAATTATGATCTCACCTTGCTCATTCATGTTGGTATACAATGTAGGCTCACTACTACACCTATTGAATCCATTTTGCAAAAGGTAAGAATCAATTCTACTATACCATGCCCTTGGAGCTTGTTTAAGTCCATAGAGTGCCTTCTTGAGTTTGTAAACCTTGTTTTCATATCCCAAAATCTCATACCCAAGTGGCTACTCCACATAGACCTCTTCTTCTAATATGCCATTTAAAAAAGCTGATTTCACATCCATTTGATATACTTCCCACTTGTTTTGAGCTGCTATGGCTAGTATTGTTTTCACAGTGTTTAGACGGGCTACCGGTGCAAATGTCTCATTGTAGTCTATCCTAGGTTGTTGTGAATAACCTTTTGCTACAAGCCTTGCCTTGTGTCTTTGAACATCATAATTTGCATTCAATTTTTTCTTGTAAACCCACTTCACTCCTATCACTTCTTTTCCTTGTGGAAGATTCACTAACTCCCATGTTTGATTCTTTTCAATAGCATCTATTTCTTCATCCATTGCATGCACCCATTTCTCTTCTTTAATAGCATCTTCAAAATGAATTGGATCTTCAACAAGCGAATATAAAGCAAAAAGAGAGGGCCAACCTGCATTATTTTCACCTTCACTATACTCATAAATGTCTCTTAAACTTCTGATTTTCCATCTCCTTAAGCTTGCTAGTGTGGGGTTTGACATGTCACTTGAACTTGCTAAATGTGGACTTGCTAGTCTTGCACTTGAAATCCCTATTGTAGATGGTGTTTGCTGTCCTATTATTGCTGCTCTTACATTTGATGATGGCGTCACTTGTGGACCAAATGGTTGAACTTGAATGGGTGTGGAAGGAGTCACATTTGATGGAGCATTAGCTGGTACAAAAACTTCATTATCTTCTTGTGGTATGCTTGGTGATATGTTGATTGTTTTCTCTATACTTCCATCCCATGCTTCCTCTTCTATAAACTACACATCTCTGCTAATTATAGCCTTTTTTCTAATTGGGTTATACACTTGTAAGCCTTTGATTCATCACTATATCTCACAAATATACATTTTTCTCCTTTGTTGTCTAATTTTCTCCTCAATTCATCTAGTACATGTGCGTATGCAACACATCCAAGCACTCTCATATGAGCAACATTGTATTTTCTTCCACTCCATGCTTCTTCCAGAATCATATTCTTGACACTTCCTGTTGGACATCTATTCATAATATAGGCTACACATGATATAGCTTCAGCCCAATATTTATTTGACAAATGTTTGGCTTTCAACATGCTTCTAGCCATTTCCATGATTGTCCTATTTTTCCTTTCAGCTACCCCATTTTGTTGAGGTGTGTATCTAGTTGTGAGCTGCTTGTGAATTCCATGTTGCTTGCAAAGTATTAGAAGATCATTTGAGATGTATTCGCCACCTCTATCTGTTCTCAATGCTTTGATGTAATGACCACTTTGTTTCTCAACAAGAGCTTTGAATTGGCAAAAAATTTCAAGCACCTCACTCTTATGCTTTAGAAAGTAAACCCATGTTTTTCTTGAGTAATCATCAATGAATGTCAAAAAATAGAAACTACCACCTATTGAAGGTGTTTGCATTGGCCCGCACAAATCTGAATGAATGATCTCGAAAGGTGCCTTAGCTCTCATTGACATACCTATTGGAAAAGATTCTCTATGTTTCTTTCCTAAAATGCACCCTTCACAAACTTTTTCCAATTTCTCTATTAGAGGCAATCCCTTGACCATGCTTTTCCTATGAAGCAAATTTAGTGCTGCAAAGTTTAAATGCCCAAATCTTAGATGCTAAAGTCAATTTTCATCTTTAATTTCTGCTTGAAAGATCACTTGAGTGATTGTTGTAGTTTTCTCTTTACCCACTTGTGGAGACATTGAGTGATGTGCTTGAGCATAATCTACACTCAAATCTGATTTTATCCTTAGGGGAAACATCCTATTATTGGTCATTTGAACCTTGGCAATGAGCTGATTGCTAGGAAGTTTGTCTAAAATTGTGCACTCTCCATTTTTGAAAAATACTCTATACCCTTTTTGAACAAGTTTCTTAATGCTCATTAAATTGTGTCTTAAACCGGGAACAAAATAAACATCAATTATATATTTCTTCTCCCCATTCTTGGTTAGAATATTGATGTTCCCTTTTCCTTTGACTTCTACTTTGTTGTCATTTCCCAATGTACATATGATTTTACACTCTCATCCAAACTAGAAAAAATTTCCAAATTCCCTGTCATATGATTGCTACAACCCGAGTCTAAAAACCATACATCTTTATCATTTGATTGTGCAACATTGCAAGCCAAAAACATAGTGCTTTGTTCTAGTTTTTGATTTTGGTTTTCTTTTGTGAAATTTGCATTTTGCTGTCTAGAGTCATATTGTTTCTTTCTACATTCACTCAAATAATGTCCATACTTTTTGCAATAGTGACATTGGAATTGAGATTTATCATACCTTTTCCTTGAAGCTGATTTTGAGTTGGGTTATATCTGCTACCTCTTCCATTTGAGCTTGATGGGCTGCTTCTTCCACCTCTATGAGAACTTCCTCTACCTCTGAAATTTGTTCTTCCTCTACCTCTATCGTGGTTGATTGTAACTTGTGAATTGAATGCATGCTCCATAGATGTACTTGTTGACCTGCTCTACCTATGTTCATGTGAAATAAGAGATCCATGGAGCTCATCAACTGAAAAATGAGAGAGGTCCTTTGTTTCCTCTATAGTCACAGTAATGGTTTCAAACCTTGTGGGTAAACTCCTTAAAATATTTTCAACAACCCTCCTATCTTCAAGTGTCTCACCATGCGATCTAATATGATTTACCAGTCCAATGATTTGGGTGAAGAATGAATCTACTGTTTCATTGTCCTTCATCTACATTGCTTCAAACTCCCTTCTTAGTATTTATAATTTAGGTGTCCTAACTTTTTCCATACCTTGATATGTTGTTTGAAGTATATCCCATGCTTGTTTGGAACTTTTTGCTCCTGAAATCCTTGGGAAAATACTCTCATGCACTCCTTGGAGGATGAAGAAACAGGATTTTGAATCCTTCTTCATATTCTCTTTCAATAAATCCTTCTTTACTTGAGTCAATGCATTATATGTTGGTGCATCAGCTGGTTCTGGAAAACCATTCTCTACTAAATCCCATAAATATTGTGAGGAAAACACTACCCTCATGGTGATTGCACAATAATCATAGTTCTTCCCATTAAATTGTGGAATCTGTGGGTTTTTCAAGCTTGTGCTTGCTGCCATTGTTCACTATGTATACCTTAGCTCTTTGAAAACCCACTCTAAAAGCTTTTCTTGAAGATGATACCTTCAGTTTTGCTTAAAAATTTCTTTGAGAAACCTTTGGCTCTGATACCACATGCTGGATTAGAGGCAGAGACAAGAGATAAATAGGGGAATGCAAATGAAATCTTAACAGAAATAAAATACCGAAAATAGATTAAATCTTGTGCTTGTTCATTCATTCAAGAAATCATAAAGATATAACAGATTCACAGAGCTTGACCTCTTGATATGTTCATGAGAAAATAAAACACCAACTCCCCTATTTTCTATTCATAGCCTTCATACATAAATATTACATACTGCTGTTCTATCTTCTCATCTTTTTCTTTTTTCTTACCCATACAAAAAAACAATACAAAGCTTCTTCTAGAAGCTATGTAAGAGTCCAGCAAAAATGGAGGGAAAACAAAAACATTGATTACAAAAATAAATGTTGATTTAATAGCTAGCAAGCAAAAATCTGTAGGTTTAGATTTGTCATTAAATTCAAATCAAAAGCAATCCTATATGCAAGAAAAGAGAAATGATTGCTGGAAAAAATATATGGAGGAAGAGTAAATGTAGCAGTTGAGATTAGTTTCCAACACTGTGCAAAATCACTCTTCTGCTTTTTCATATCTACATATCTAGAAAACAACTCGCCACATTGGAACAGAATTTTACGAGGGCCAGTTGTTTTCTGGATACATGGAAGAAGCACGAATATCACTCCAGATATTAAACAAGTGAGTGATTTGGCTGGGAAAATGGAGGAGAAGCAACAGGCTTAGATCTAGCTATCCAGATAGTTCTACCATTTTGTAGTGCTATCAGGCTCAGATCTGGCATTCCAGATAGGAGAAGAAACTACTTAAAGAAAGAATTTGAAGGGATGGAAGATAAATATGGGAAGGAACTTGGAAAGATGGTAGATAACCCTAATAGCATACCTTGACAGAGACACATAGTACCATTGGATCTTGAGGGTACTAGAGTAGTTTCATGGATGGTCTTGATAAATCAATCCCAACAGCAAAATGATTGTGATGACTCCCTAGATGATTTAGAGTTGGATGAAGCCGACCACAGTGAATTCTACATGAAAGGGAGAGAGGTGATGCAATGTAGGGGACTTGATGGAGAGTGAAACTCTGAGAGGCTTCATGAATAATGTAGCTAAAAGGCAAGCCATCGCTAGAGGGCTATTGTTACAAAGTTAAATTGTAGGAACAATGATTAACATTTTACTTCAATGTTTATGTTGAAATGCTTTAGATTCATAGAGCTGAATTCAATCGTATAATCTTGATTTTAATTAGTAAAGTTGTGATGCAATTTGACCTAATATACTCAGTTATTTCTGACTTTTCTCTTTGGATGGTTTTTTTTTGTTAAATTTGTTTCATGGTTTGGTGGTTCAACTAGCTCTTGATATTGTTTCTATAGGTTTGCAGTCATTTACAATGGTACTACTAGTCAACAATTCTAGAAAGTTTGTAGTTAGTGTTTCACATAAGGAATTAAAAAATAAAATAAAATGTGGTGAATATGGAATCCCCTTCCTATGCACAAGGAGATTTTAGAAGATATTTTCAATGCTGGAAAGTCCCAATAGGAAAGAAACCAATATCTTCTACTGGTTCCAAGAGAAAAAAGGATGAACAAGGAGAAAAAGATAGTAAGATTCTGAAAGTAGTTGTGCACCCACCAGCGGAGAAGGTTCAATATCTCCAATGCTTCCATTTGCTTCATTTCCCTAACAGACAAATAGAACCAATTGTGCTCCAAGCCTCAACTTGGTCACCACGGTAGAATTACTACAGAATGACAACACTATCATTCATTTCCTTGTGTAAGATATTTATAGACTAATCTCAAGAAAATAGGAAAGACCTACTCTAACTACTCAACCAATACACAAAGAATGATAAATACATCATAAGTTGGAGTAGGTCTTTCCCATTTTCTTGAGATTGGTCCATAAATATCTTACACAAGGAAATGAATGACAGTGTTGTCATTCTATAGTGATTCTACCATGGTGACCAAGTTGGGGCATGGAGCACAATTGGTTCCATTAGTCTGTTCAGAAAATGAAGCAGATGGAAGCATCAGGGATGATGAAGCTTCCCCACTAGTGGGCACGGAACTACTTTTAGAATCTGATAGTTGTTTTCTCCTGGTTTATCCTTTTTCCTTTCCGAACAAGTAGAAGATATCAGTTTCTTCCCTATTAGGACTTTCCAACATTGAAAATATCTTCTAAAATCTCCTTCAGCACAGGAAGGAGATTCCATCTTGACCACATTTTATTTTATTTTTGAAGTCCTTACATGAAACACTAACTATGAACTTTCTAGAGTACCATTGTAAACAACTGCAAAACTATAGAAACAATATCAAGAGCTAGTTGAACAACCAAACCATGAAACAAATTTATCAAGCAAGAACCATCCAAAGAGAAAATTTAAAGAAATAACACAGTAACAATAAATGCTAGAGATTGACATAATCATGTAGAGAGACTCAAAATGAACTTCAACTAAGTATATTAAATCAAACTGCAGCATAGCTTTACTAATTAAAATCAAGATTATACGATTGAATTCAGCTCTACGAATTGAAGCATTTCAACATAAACATTGAAGTACAATGTTAGTGATTGTTCCTACAATTTAACTTTGTAGCAATATCCCTCTAGCGGCAGCATGTCGTTTAGCTACATTGTTCCTGAAAACCCTTAGAGTTGCATTCTCCACCAAGTCCCCTACATTGCATCAGCTCTCCCCCTTTCATGCAGAATTCGTTGTGGTCGGCTTCATCTAACTCCGAATCATCTAGGGAGCCATCACAATCATTCTGTTGTTGGGATTGATTTATCAAGAACGTCCATGAAACTACTGTAGTACACTTAGGATCCAATGGTACCATGTGTCTCTATTGAGGTATGCTATTAGGGTTCTCTGCCATCTTTCGAAGTTCCCTCCCAGATTTGTCTTACATCCCTTCAACTTCCTTCTCAAATTTATCTTGAATCCCTTCAACTTCTTTCTCTAAGTGGATTCTTCTCCTATTTGGAATGCAAGATCTGAGCCTACTGCTTCTCCTCCATTTTCCCGACCAACTCGCTCACTTGTTTATTATCTGGAATGATATTCGTGCTTCTTCCACGTATCCAAAAAACACCATGCACAATTATATGTTCTAAAGTGAATATTGAACATGAAAGCTTAACTATATAAGAAGAAAATGAGTATGCATAAATCTTGGTTGTGTTGGAGAAAATTGGTAGATGCATGGCATAATCAATGTTAATTGTGTCAGATATTGTGCTAATAATTAATGTCTGATATCCGAAAATACAATTATTATGAGAAAGTAAAAGTTTTGAAATTATTTACTTTATTTTAAAATATTTACATGATGATTTAAAAATATATATTCCTACTAGAACATGACATTAAAGCATTGATGAGGTTAAAAGTAAAATATATTAAATTTATCAAATTTAAATATATTTAATTTATTCTCTCAAAATTTCAATTATTATATGGTAACAAACTAATCAAACTTATTACTCCAAACTATTTATCAAGGTTCAATTGCATTATTACAACTTAGGTGAGGTTTAATCATTTTTTGTTACAATATATTTAATATTAACTTAGGTGAATACTTCTTCTCCAAAAATATTATATGTAGATATATAACTAGAATAATATCCAAATAAAATTGAACAAAAATGAACTTACTAGAATCTTCTACTGCATGTATTTTACAAAGTATAGGTATATGAAATATTTTTTTGAGCTAAAATAAATGAGTACTTTAATATTTTCCATGATGGTCTCTGAAATATATGGCATTTTTATCTCCAGTACAAATGCCTCTTCTTGTAATGGGGCTACAGAAGAAAAAGCACAAAAGGGACAGAAATTTGAGCCAATATTATATTCACAATCTCACACAGTTCACAACATAGAGGATCCATATTGGATTAAAGCATAAGAAGCTTGTTGTAATTGCTAGTGTGCCAGACCACCAAATGAAAACACTTCTAGTGTCACACTATTTAAGAGCATGAATTGATTTAGAATATACCCTATGTTTATTTAAATGTCAGACAATCATGTGAAAATCTAGTGCCAATCTTGCTTGAGATAATGCATTTAAATAAGCTCCACTTGCACTTTTCAAATTCAATATGTTTGAGTAGAAACAGTTTTAGTCTATCTTTTAACCTTGAATCAAGAAACTAAAGAAACAAGTTCCCAATTTACTTCATAACAGAATAAGGTGATTGATAAAATAAGTTCACAGTTGGGTCCAATGCTTTAGGGTTAATTACTTCATAAAATTATCACCTCATTTGCTTTTACCAATTTTTGCATTTCCTGACAAAAGTGTGACCAATAGTTTCAATACAGAAGCTATGTGAACAATTACAGATGACAATCACAGAAGGCTTTGTTTTTCTACAATGTCATATTAACTTGCTTCACCCATGATGTTTTTTCTTCAAAACACTATTCAATATATCATTTCTTTTAAAACTAGTTCCAATAACCTTTAGAACAAGGCAAGTGACAGTGTGAAACCACAATGGAAAATGTCAATCAGTAATTCCATACTTGGTGTCTAGAAAATAATTAATTCAATGGCTAAGCTCACAATGTCCAATTGCAAGAGTAGGATAAGATTTATTTCACACACAATCTACTAAATTGACCATCTAATTGCACTTCTTAAATGTTGGCAATTACAACAGAACCACCTCAACATAAATGCAAATGCAATTCAGCCCAGTTCAGCCTCTTCCATAAAATATCAACTTATGATAGTTTCTGAATTCACAGATACGCAAAAGTAACATATCAAAGAGGTGAATTCAAGGCTGATTGAACAGAACCTACAATCAAGGACAGTCTACCATCTAGCCATGAAAAATAGCTATGTTATCCGATCTTCTAAGGTGCTGACAGGATTTGGTTACACTTTGAACTGGATCCATGATCTAGTTTGGTCCACCTGCAAATGTACACATGATTCAGATCAGGGGAGAGAGGTTCATCTGGGACAAACCCAAGGAGATTCCAAGCAGCCAGCTAAGCCCATCCAACTTTTTATTTCTTTATTGTGTTTTTAATTTTTCCACCTTTGACTTTACCTTTTAAAAATTTATGAAAGTGGTGTGCCATGAAGCTCTGTGGTTTTGAAGGTTTTCAATTAAGCTCAGTGCCAGGGGCTCTACGCCTCAATCCCACTATGTATCAATGATTGGAAACACATCAGGGTTACCACCCCTGAACCCCATGAGGGGGTTAGGGGGTTATGCTTTTAATGACATTAGAGTTTATGGTAATTTTGTTGATTATATTATGCTATATGGTTTTCTAAACTTTATTCTTGCTTTTAGTATATATATATATGTATATATATGTATGTGATTTTTTCGATCCACACCTTTGACTTTACCTTTCAAAAATTTATGAAAATGATGTGTGTCATGAATTTTTGTGGTTTTGAGGGTCTTCATTTAAGCTCAGTGGCAAGGGCTCTACCCCTCGACCCCACCATTTATCATGATTGGAAATACATCAGGGGTAACACCCTAAACCCCATGAGTGGTTAGGGGATTATGCTTTTAATGACATTAGAGTTTATGGTAATTTTGTTGATTATGTTATGCTATATGGTATTCTAAACTTTATTCCTACTTTTAGGCTACAAATGTGTGTATATATACATAAAAGATTTTTACATGTTTTTGTGTGAATGAATCCAACTAGAAAATGTTTGCTGGACCCACAAACCTAAACTAGTATCTGTACGAGAACCAATAACTTAAAAAAATAAATAAGAGAGTTAAATATTCCACCAGTCTCAAAAGCTATATTTAACCTCTAAGCCTTCCAATAAACACATTAGACATCTTATGTTACAAGCTCTCATGTTAACAAGGAAATTAACAAAAAAAATTAGAAGGACAAGCTAAATGGTTCCTTCTGTCCAACTTCATTATAAACCCTGCTTTATGATCTCCATCTGGAATGTTATCCCTCAATCCCTTGAATTTTGAGAGTGCCTCATCATTTTCAAATGTATCAAGAACTGGTGGTCCTCATTGGTCGTTGTTGATGAGTTGGGGATATATTAAGTAGATTTCATGGTCTTGGTGGTTTGGTTCAAAGGATAGGGTGCTAATCATACATAGGGTGGTGTCCTCAAATAACCTAGGTAGATCGGTCATGGTATCTTCATCATCACTATTGCTATAGACATTGGTTATATCAAAGGTATAGTTGTCTAGGACATGGCCTGTAGATACTGGTAATCATAGTTTTACTATTGTTGGCTGACGAGGTTTATTAACCACTCTAACCGGAGGACTTTAGCCACGTATGGTTATACTCAAAGGGGTACATCCAAGGCCAAGATTTATTATTGGTCGCATCTCTTGAATGATAGGTACTATGATCCCATTGTTAGTTTTTCCAAGTCTTTTGTTTCTGTCATAGCCCATTGCAAGCATCATTTGCAAACCCTTGCTTCTGTCATCCATTGGTAATTCAGGTGCTAGTCTTTCATCCTAATAAAGCATATGTGATGGATCTTCCTCAATAAATTCTCATCCAAGATCTCCCCATCTTGTGAAGGTGGGATAGTTTTCAAGAGGCGTTTGGGATGTGGAAGCTTCATTTCTTTGTAGACATCCCCATGATCTAGCAGATTGTGGTAACTCTCCTACCACAAAAGCATTGTTAAGGAGCTTGTAGCTTCCACAACCATCATCCTAGATGATAAGCTTGATTTTAGAGATGGTGGGGATGGTAGGAGTGGTGGGTGTCTTTGTCACATAAGTGGATGCGAGGGTGGAGGGGTCGATGTATTGTGTGGATGGGCCCTCATTATTTTTTGGTACTTGGGGGATTTTGTAATATTTTGCTTCAATATTTTTGCAGTATGAAAAAGGTTTAGGATCTCCATGGATGGTAACTTCTTGTCCTTTATGTGTAAATTTCACACATTGGTGGAAGGTTGATGCTATTGCCTTCATCGCATGAATCCATGGACATCCTAGGAGGATGTTATATGGAAAATCAAGGTCCAAGACCTGACAAGTGGTTTCCATGAGAGTTGGCCCTACTTGGATAGGGAGTTTAATCCTACCTTGAGACACTCTTTCTTGATCATCATATGCTCTTATTGTGATTCCTTTCCCTTTGTCAATGGAATCTTCTAATATTTTCAATTGCTTGATGAGACCAAGAGAACATATATTCAAACCCACACCTCCATCCACTAGGACCCTTTTGATTTTTCTCTTATTTACAATGGCTTCCAAGTGAAGTGAACGGTTGTGAGATGGTTGGGTAGGGTAATATTGGTCAGAGAATGTAATAAGATTAGGCGTTATGATATTTATGACCATAGCTTGGAATTGCTCCGCATCGAGATTTGTGGGGATAGTTGATGAGGTTAATCCTTCCTCAAGGACCTTTTTATGAGTTGATGATATTTTTAACAACTCCATGATGGAGATGTGTGCTAGAATTCTCTTAAGTTGGTCTACAACATTGTAACCATGTGGAATAGATCTAGATTAAGGGACTCTATTTGGTTGGGATGATCCTGTGATGGTGACTTTGTTGCATCTTGTGGTGACTCTACAATCTTCGGCATGGGCGCCCTTGATGGTGATGACCATGTAGTCTTCATTTAGGGAGGCAATGACTGATTCATAAATATGATTTACACTACCCTTCCCTTTGTCATTTTTATTCCCTTTGTTTTCATGATTCGACATCAGATTCGTGTATATCTTAAGATCCTGAATTCCCATAGGTTGTTCCACGTTTATGATTTTCTTATCAATGAGATCTGGGATGATGTTTTTGAGTCTCATACAACTATTTGTGGTGTGGCCTTTGATTTTATTAAATTCAAAAAGTTGATTCTCATTATACCAAGGAGGTTTGACATCGGGTTCTTGGTAATTCTCAAATGTAGGAGGCTGGATGAGTTTTTTGTCTATCAACTTTTTCATGATGTCCTCAAGTGGTTCCCCCAAAATGGTGTATTTTCATTTGGGATAAATTTTGCGTTGGGGTGATCATCTTTAGTCATTGATATTATTCATGGTTGGATTTTTTTTTGGTTGGTATGTTATGTGATGAGTGTTTTGGTGTTGTGATTGGATTTGCGGTGTGGGTGCATTTTGGCGAGGACCACTAATGACTACCTTGACATCGATGACACCATCATTAGTAATGTTTTTTCTTCTTTCCCATGTATGAGGTTTATCATTGTAATTGGATTGTGGGTGATTATTTTGTTTTTCATGGTATGATGTTGATTATGTGGGTTGAGTCATGAGGGCTCTTTCGATGCTAAGCACCTTGGGGATCAATTGATCATATGTGGTGATGCCCTGAACCTTGAGATGAAATTCTAAGTGGCATTCAAGGTTGGCTATGATGGTGCAAACCTATTGTTCTTTTGGCATGTTCCACTTGCTCTGATTGGCCTTGGATCACCATCATTGAAGGAATGAAGCGAAAGATTCACCCTTTCCTTGTTTTAGAGCTGAGAGTTCTTCGAGACTAACATCCATTGCAATGTTGCATGCATAATTTTTAATGAATGCATCCCTAATTTCATGGAATGTTCTAATGCTTGAAGGTAAGCAAGAGAACCATTCTATAGCGGGGCCTGCCAAGCTCCTAGGGAATAGTCACATTAGATAAGCATCGTCATATGTGACCTCCATGTAATGAACCTGGAATTCCCTGATGTGATCTTTAGGGTTTCCCATCCCTTGATATTTGTCAAATTTGGGGATTTCAAATCCCTTAGGGAATGGTTTCATCTCTATGCTCCTATCAAATGGATAGGGACACAATTTACTTGGTGTTTGTGTTGTTCACCTGGATTGCAGATCGAGCACTTGTTGTGAAAGCAACCTGATTTGTGTCGTCACATCATTTTGTGGATCAAGGGGTGGGATGAAGGTATTTTGGGGTGTTTCAATCATGGGTTGGATGGGTGGGTTGGTCGGTGTGTTGTTTGATGGTGTTTGTATGTTTTGCTAAGTGAGGTAGGCTTCCACCTGCTTTTGTATGAACAATGTTTGTTGATCTTGTTGTTGTTGCACTAGGATTTGTGCTTGTTGTTGTTCCAACAATGCTTGTTGTTGTGCTTTTTTTTTCCCAATAATGCTTGTAATTGGGCTTCCAATTCTTCTACTTCTTGCTACTCTTGATATTGCTTTATTGCTTGTTGATATGCTTGCAATTGAGTTGCTTTTCTTTGTGCAAGAAGTTGTGCGTGTGCTTGTTGTGCCTGATATTGAGCTTGCGCTTGAGCTTGCAATTGTGCAAATTGTGCTTGCACTGCTTGTTGTTGCAATAGAAGTTTTTCTTGAGTGGCCTTTTGTGCTTGCAATGCTTGAGCAACTTCTTGTTGTTGTTATTGCAATAGAGCTTGGGATTGTGTGGCTTGTTACATTTTCAATGCGGCGTGGGCTACTTGGGCTACTTGCACATCTTGTGCAGCTTGTTGAGCAGCTATGTATATGGATTTTACTTTTTGCACTTGTTAGTATCCTCTTTGGAAAGAAACTTGCAATGTTGCATTGTATTGACTTGATGTGGTGGAAGTTGGTGGTGGTGGGTTCAGAATGCCATTTGTGGTAGTAGTGAATGGTGTGTTATGTTGATTATTTGATTGGTGGATGGTATTGTTGATGTGGTGGTCTGAGTGATAAGTGGCATTGTTGATGGGATTGGTCCTTGAGAGACCATGTTTTGCAATGTTAAGGGGGTGTTTGATGATGTTGCAATCACTTGTGCATTTGTCATTTGTTGTTGTGATGTCGATGACAAATTTTGAGCATTTTGCATAATGCTTTGATTGATGCTTGGGATGTTGGTTTGGTTGATAGTTGGTAGGGGGAAGCCCTAAGCCAAGAAATGGTGTGGATGATAATGGAAATGGTGGAAGAGGTGGAAAGGTGGGGGGTGCGAGTTCTTGTGAAAATGTTGTGGTGTTAAAGATGCCCCTTGGTTCGAACATGTCTCCTTCCTCTTGAGAATTTGTGAGGAGAGAGGTTTGAGGTGTTGTGCGAAAAAATGTTGATGATGGATAGTGATGGAAAGTGAGAGGAACATTCATATGTAATGGGTTTTCAAGTATGGTTTGTTCCAAGGTGGTATTTGCATCCAAGTTTTGATTATTAGCAAGGGGGTGTGTTTGAATAGCATTGAGAAATGCATTTCCCTTATTAACGTTAGGTTGGGTTGGAGCAAGAGATGTCATGATTTTCAAAATGTTTTGAGTGATATTTTGGGATGGGGGTGTGGATGGAATGGTGGATGTGATTGGAGGAAAAGATATCTCCACTATGGTGCTCATGTCAAAATTTGAAGCAAATTTTGCCCCTTGCTTTGCTAGTTCAAGCATGTATAATGAAGGGTTAAGCCTCACCATGATATTGACAATCTTATGGTTTTTTGGATTTTGAAGCATTTCAGTTATTTCATCGTGAGACATCCCAAAGGGTAGGTCCTCTCCTTGGGCTTCTTCTTGTGAGTTTTGCAATGATGTTGGAAGGTTAATTGTGAGATTTCCAAGCCCAATGGGATTCATTTCAGGAGTTTTTTTACTTAAATCACTTGAAGCAGGTGTTTCTTTGTTGGCTTCCATGCTCTTCCTGTATTGAGATCTAGTTTGAACCATAAAAAAGGAACAATTTTTTAAGAATGGGAGATGAATCTCTTGGTTCTTTGAATTGATCTTTATTTGATGCCTCAAAGTGGAAAATTCTAGGATAACTTGAGGATCGAAAGGTGATATGATGATGATGTAAGGGATGGATGATGTGGATGTTATGATCTTTTGATAAATCTTGAAGGAGATGCTAGGATTTTGGGACTTTCGGATATGTTGTAGATTTTGATTTTGGGATTTGTCCTTGATTGATTTTGATTTTGATTTGGATCTTTGAACAAATAGACCCTAGGATGTTTGGATGATTATCTAAGGGATAGATTTGATCAAAGGATGATAATTTGAATATGTGTAGGAAGAAGGATACATCTATCCACACCTATCCAAACAAGATGATAGCTTCACTAAGCATAGAAGAAGATTCATCTACATATACTATGTTAAACAAGATGATTTTTATAACTTTGACTATGCATATGAAAAAGGATGCATCTACACATACCTAGCCAAACGTGATTTTGATAAAGTTTTCAAGGATTTAGTCTCAATGATTTTGGTGATTTTTTATTTTTCCAAAAAGCCTAGTATTAAGGATGATTTCAAGATTTTCCAAAAGGTGATTGTGAGATGGTGTTCATTTTGATGTTTTTAAGGATCGATGTAAAACATTTTGATTTGCTTTGATCCTAAGATGAACCTAAAAAAGACACTTTATTTTCCTAGACCAAGGTATTGAAGAACAAGCTTTTCTCTAAACAAGATGTTCAAACTCTCTGAAAAGATTTGGTTTTTGGTGTAAATAGAATGAAAAGATTTGATTCTTTTTATGAGAGAAGTGCATATTCCTTTTTAGATGAGATTACTTTGAATAAGAGATTACAAAACACAAAAAACACATGTTCATTTTAAGCCTCAAAGCAATGATGAACTCATTTTAAAGCACCAAACAAAATATGAGTTACCCTAAAATAGAAAATTAAGGCATATAACAAACCCTCCAAGCATTTTGAAATGTTCGTTTTAAAAACCAAAGGTGAGTTATCATGAAATAGAAAATTAAAGTAGGTGATGGAAGATCAAAGCATTTAAGAACACTTTTTTAGGTTTCAATTTCGATGCTTGAATCTTTAATTATGATTTTTTCTTCATTTCTGGTCCAACTCCAATGTTTGATTTCAACCTTCACCTTTGTTGTCCTTTGTTACCCTTCATTTGTACCTCCTTCGTTAGTCTTTGTACCTTTTCCTTGTACCTTCTTTTTCCTTTCATTATCCTATTAAACAAAAAGACAATCAGGTGAGATTTAAAACCTTAAATTTATTTTAATCAAACAAAAACATGATTTCTATTTGAAAGAACAAATGATTTGGATGAACATAATGACAAAAGCATTTATAAGTGGGCCATATATCGATTTCATGAAGAAATCACCATACTTGTTAGATTCACTTTTTCCTCCACCTAAGTTTTCTCTACTTACTCTACGTCACTAGAGGCATTGAGTCAATAAGTCAAAACACAATGAATAAATATTTCAATAACATCATCATAGGCTCAAATATTTACTAATAATAAATGTGATAATATAAATTTATGACATTTATTAGAAGATCAATAAATTGTAAGTATAATGACTCAATATAAGAAGATATCGAATGCACTAATGAAGCCTTCCTCTGTTCGAACACCTCACAAGAGTAAAGCTACAGAAAGATTTCAAATCACAAGCAATTAGTTGTACAAAGAATACATAGGAAAAGTGATGCGCAGCCACTTGGACACAAAGCATTTATAAATATAGTTAGAGCTCTAGCATTGGCATTGGTGACAGGAAAATCGATAGCAAGAAAGATTTCTTTTTATCATCTATGCATTGAAGGATTCAATTCTCTCTAAATCTTAGAGCAGTCACTAAACACTGTCCAATAGTGAATTCCTTTCCAACAATAAAACAACTCTATGCTTTGCTTAAAACTACTAACAAAGAGGAAATAGTTAATGCAGCAAAGTGTGAGACAAGAAGCACGTGGCAGACTAAAATGCTTTTAGCGAAGTAGCTGTAAACTTGCTACACATTCATAGATAGTGTGACTCTTCCAACTTTAGCGACGCTCTTCTAAAATAGGAGACCACATTCAAAACCTCTTGGATCTTAAATCGACATCCATGTGCATCAACTCCCAATAGCCTATTTATAGTAGTAGGCGTAATCTACAGGTTGTGACAGATTTCGTAATCAAGTTGTGAAAAAAAAACAAATCAATATTAGGCGTGATCCTTTGAAGTCATTGTCAGTCTCTCCCTATCATATTAAAAGCAAACGTTAAACTTTTAAAGTGTTGATCATCAAATAGTTAGGCCAATTCCTTGCTACACAAACCAGTCACATCAAGAATAAATATGACATGAGCAAGCATCAATAGCTTAAGAAAAAGAAAGATACTCTATTCTTGCTGAGCTTCAAAGGTACTATAGTAGATTTTTAGAAAATAACTAAATGCATTGAGAATTTGAAGATTTCCCAACTATCATTTGTTCTCACAAATTTCCATCTATACGCCTTTGAAAAAAATAGAAGTTTCTTTTGGACGAATGCTCTAAAATAGAAAAGATAGATCAATGTGAGGAAAAACAAACAGAAATAAAAAGAAAAAATGGTCGTAACTATACCAACGCCGTATATATGTATATATAGTTTCAAAATGAATTTAAGGAAATAGTGGATGATGCTTTAAATAGTGATATTAAATGTTGAAGGGTGTGTTTTAAATTCTTTATATGGATGACATTTCCTCATGAGATTCCTTCTTTTTTTATTTCTTTTAAATACAGAGTCAGCTTCATATAATGATAGAACTTTGAAAATTTTCAAGGTATTATGAAAGATATTGGTCATGAATACCTAGAAAACAAGGAATCCACACATGCTCTATCTTGCTTTAAAGAAATGACAATCAACTTTTAAGAAAAAGCAGGGAAATGTGCATCTACCCTTTTATCCTTGTATTGAAGAAAATATAGACAAACAGATATATCAGAAACCTTGAAGAAATAAAAATGCCAAGAGTATAAATTCTCTAAACTCCATATGAAAATAAAATTTGTGAATCATATAAGGAAAATAAGAATGAAATGCATTGATTATGCCCTCCTTGTAGTGCCACATGTAAGCATCCTTTAAAATCTGCAAATACTAAACCTCAAGCATCGGTTAATATTTTGCAAAATCTATCAAAATTTCTGAATGAAATAATGCAAAATGCTCTCTAACATGATAACAAGACAAACTCAACTGAAATCATAAAAGATCCATAATGCATACCTATTTCATAGTGGATTGGTGTCAAATGTGCAAATGACCCTTTCCCAATCCTTCCTAAAACTCAAGTGATGAAGTGCAATGATAATGAAGAGAAAAATTAGTTCTCAAACCAAGAGAGTAACTTTGCATAAGATTCTCGATGCCTTTGATGAAGAATGAGGTCCTTATTTATAGATTTTTTTGATGAGAGATTGGCCAAATGGGTGAATGTGGGACTAAATGTAGACCAATGAAAGGAAGCCACTTGTCAAGTTGTGATAGGCTGAAGGTTGTGCAAGATTTGGGAAATGTGCCCAAGAGAGGGAGTTTCAAATTTGAATTTGTGTAATAAATTTTGAGAGGGGGACAAGAAAATGAGAAATAAATGCAATGTTGGAGGGGACAAGTCAACTTGTCCTCATTTTCAAATTTGAAGGAATATTTTGTTTTATGCAAAGTTGATGGAAAATAAGGGTTTTAATAAATCAATAAATTGATTTATTTGTGCAAGAGGAGATATCTAGAGGATTTGATGGGTGATTAGGTTAGGCTAATTGGATTTAGATTAGCCTAATGATGATTAGGATGAGTTTAACTTTTATGACTTAAATATTTGATTTATTTACATCAGAAAAGAATGAAATATGCATTTGGAGATTGGATTAAATAAAGTTTAGTTTATTTAATTAAAGAGATGATGTGTTGATAGGAGCAACTGTCCCCATTTGACCTTTGGTTAGAGGAGTCAATGATGCAATACAAGGCTTGATTGGTAGAAAAAAAAATTTCCTAGGTTTGCTTATTGAAATGCAATTTGTTTTTAAAAAAGGTTTATTTAAAAGTTTAATTTCAAAACTTTATTATTAAAAATAATAAAGAAAATTACTAATATGTTTTTGAAAAAAAATAATTATTAAAGTAATAAAGAAAAAATAGATTTTATTTTATTTTTAAAAACTTTAAAAAGTTTTCATTTAAAAGAACTTAATGAAAAAAACATATTAATTTTTTTTATTTATTGAAAAATGTTTAAAAAAATCAAAAAAATAAAAAATGGGGCATGTGGGGTAAGATGGATGTTGCCCCTTATGACAACCAATGGTCGTGTAGGTGAGAGATGTCCCTGTCATAGTTGGTGGGAAGTTTGCAGGCCATAGGCTGAGAGTACCTATGTACCGCAAGTTTCCAATAATTACATTTCTTTTATTTAAAAATTTTGATTTATAAATAGATACTACATTTTTTTTGTCAAATTTTATTTTAAAAAATGGAATTATCAAAAAAAAAAAAATTAATAAAAAATCCTACCTGTGTAGGTAGGGTCGTACAACCCACTTGCTAATTTTATTGCCTCTAAGAGAATTTTTTTCCAAATTCAATGATTTGGTGGTCAATCTTAGGGTCTTTTACCCTTTTGGATGTGATGGTGATGTTCCTTTTGGCTGAAAATGATCAAAAAATATGGCTACCTCCTAGATTTGGCAACAATCTTCAATCTTCAAACCCTTGCAGATTTGTCTCGAATGTCCAACTGGGATGAAACAAAAGGAAAATTTGACATTCTCAGACACTGTGTACATAATAATGAGCTCATATCTTATGCAGCAAGCTCCCAAAATTCTCCTGCAATATAAAGCCAAGAAAGAAACCCTCAAAATCTAGTATTTCTATCACACCTTTTTGATTCTCTAGATTATCCAAAGATACAAGAGAAGAGCATACTCAATGCTTCAAGAAAATAAAAGAACCCTTATCCAAGAAAAGGAAACAATTTTTCTCCTCTTTGTGAATGTGTAGGTTTCAAATGTTGTAAAGTTGTCAAAGTTGTAGAAAAAGTTGTCATATTTGTTGTCAATCCACAAAATCTCACCTATAGACAATTTTTCTAATTGTCCCTTATTGAAACCTAGACCAAACAAAAGCTATAAAATGACACCATAGGATCCCAAAAGCTAAGTAAAACCTCCACACATAGACCCATTCACCTATGGGAAAATGAGTCAAGGCAACCTTTTGAAACTATATTTTTGTGATATGTACACATCATCCTTCCATTTAGAGATCTATAGGAAATTTCTTGTTTATGTTTCTATTATGTTTTAAATTAATGATTCAAGTTTGAATGGACATAATTGAGTTGATTTACTATTTTTAATTTTTCTCCTAAAAGTGCTACTCAGGCTAATAACCTTGTCCTCAATCATAAGGAAACCAACATATTCATTTATTGAGTTGACTCCACTAAGGATTGTAAGTCAATTATTTGTGGGTATATTTTTTCCTAATGAAATAAAGCGAGAAACATTCATCACCCCCATTTTAACCATTTCAAATTGGTGAACCTATTTTTTATGTTTCATACTTAATTCATCTTCCCTTCTATGCTCCACCTCCCTTTTTTGTTGTTTTATTTTGTGCATAGACTTGTATAAATTAGAATATTGCTCTAGCTGCCTTTATCAATGACCTCCCCGTCGTGTAGCCTAGTTGCTTCCCTTATCTTTGCAATTTTTATTATGCACCTTTTCTTAATTTGAATCTACTGTATCCTTTTACCAAACATGACTCCTTGTTCAATCTACATTAAAAATTTCTTGGACTTTGCAGTTTCAATTTTCTCATTAAATTTCTTTCACCCTTCCACAAGAAGAAATTCCCAACACTCTTTCTCCTTTGAAGACTCTTCTTCCTCAATGTGAAAACCCCTATTTTTCTGTCCCCATTTGCAATGTTATATTTTCTTGAAAGTTATGTTCTTCCTCCTATTCATTGCACCATCTCTTCTACAGCCATTGTATCTCTTCAACTCCTCTTCCGTATTTCCATTTTGTTGTTTTCATATCTTCTACTAGCATTGGCTTCGATTCAAATTCTTTTTAATGACTTCCATTTTACTCCTCTTAAATTCTATTCTTCAAAAGGTGTGATTATTTATTTTCCCCAACACATCCATTGGGTGCAAGGATAAATAATATATTGATGAAGACAAAGATACTTTGCATCCACAATCAAAATTTGAATATTAAAAAATGAAGCTATCTATGGACTCAAAAAATTTACAAACGCATCCATACAAGAAAATCAAGTTGAAAATTGAATAATGAAATTTTTTCAACCAATGCCAATAATGTCATTTGGTCCCTACCAAAATTGACCACCAAACCAAAATTAAACATCACACTCCAAAATGAATGTCAAAACAACTCAAGATGTAACATTTTATTTTGATGCGGACCGCTTATTTGTCAAATGCTCTTGCATCGACCTTAAACTTAGCTTGCTATAAGGTAGTGCCAATTGTTGAATCACCTTAACAATTTCTAGATCAATGTGAATCCCTTCTTTAGACATAATCTATCTAAGTAAATTCCCCTTTATGACACCAAAAATGGACTTCTTCAAATTTAGATAAATACCTTTTTGAATAAATCTTTATAAAATACACTCTAAATGATACAAATGTGCTTTACATTTCCTTGAAAATATTTTTAAGTCATATAAAAATATAAAAATGATCTTATTTAGAAAATATATAAAGGAAAGATCCATTGGCCTCTGAAAAGGTACATGTGTTCATCAATCTAAAAGGAATTATATTCTAGGAAAAGTACCCCACAATGTGATGAATGTAGTTTTATGTTGGTCATTCGAATTAACAATAACCTGATTATAACTTAATAAGTCATTGAGATTGACATCATTTCACATGTTGAGATGATTTGTAGAATCTAGTCCATATTCAGAATTGGATAACTATCCATAATGGAAGCTTAATTTAAATTATGAAAATCAACACAAATTCTTATTTCACCGTTTTTCTTCTTCACAATAATGTTATTAGCAACCCATGTAGAATGATGAATACGATAGGTAATCTTGTCTTTGGGAATTTTTTCCAATTTTGTTTAAAATAGCATCAACCACCTTTGGATTGAATTCTCTTTGCTTCTATTTGTATGGAGTGGATCTAGGTTTCAAAGAAATATGGTAATTGAACTCACCATCCATAAAATCCTTGAGATCATTGTAACACCATATGAACACATCTTTGTATTATTTAAATAAATCAATGAGGTTTAATCTCTCCTTTATAGAATAAAATTTACCAATAATAATTATTTTAGGGTCACTCTCAAAACCAACAATAAATTTTATATTCTCAAGAGAAGTATCAATATGTTCATCAAATTTTCTTTTTACACAACAATCTTGTTTGTTGAATAACTCCTCTAATGAAATTAGACCCTTCGTAATGGTATTTTCCTCCAATTATAGCACATCATGGCTTCGATACATATTTTCTATTGTATTCCTTTTCTTCGAAGCTTGAGGAGCTTCAAATATAAAAATTTAAAAAGTACCATTTCCCTCAAGGAAAGAAATGATATGTTTGTCATCATTGAAAACCTACCAATTTTGATGATTCTAGCACACTTGGTCTATAAATAAGATTAAGAAAATATACATCCATTTCAACAATGGGATATGTAATTAGAAGAGAAGTAAATGCTACCAAAAAATCCACTAATTCTACATCAGTAGTTCCCTTGAGCTACTTGATTCCCTTTTCTTTTACAAACTACAAACCAAAAACCAGGGCTTCATACTCATTCATGTTATTAGTAGCCTCAAAGGCTATTTTATAGGCTTTAGAAAAAAAATCTCCCATATAGGATATATGCACTATCCCTACTCTAAAATTGAAATAACATAGGCTTTCAAAAAATTACATCTTCATATTATCCACAAGGTAATGACTAAGCTGAGGCATCTAAGAAGAGCATCATATTTTTTTGAAGACTATCAATAACGCTAGTCGTGACTGACACCTCTAAATTAATCTCACCTTATGGGATTGCCACACTAGCATTCACAATCCCACAAGAGCCACACCATATTCCTTAGTGTTTGGTTCTGAAGCCATCCTTCCTATTGAGGTCGAGTTGCCTTCCTTGAGCATATCCATGCAAGGTCTTACTCATGATGAGGAATATCATGTATCCAAATTGAGTGAGTTATAATTGTTAGATGAGCAAAGACATAATGCATTGGTTCACCTACATGCTTATCAAAATCATCTTCATCATAGTTATAATAAGAAGGTTTGGGTTAGACACTTTGACATTGATGACTTGGACTTAATGGAAAATCCTAAGAATCAAGGAGAAAGAGTGAAGCTTTCTAAATTTGAGCCTAATTTATTGGTTCTATACATCATAACTGTGGTATATGGGTCTAGTGAATATTAGCTTTCGACTCTTGAAGGTGAACCATTTTTGAAGCCTATCAATAGCTTACACTTGCACAAATTCTACAACTAGCTTTAGAGAGTCTTTGAAAAAAACTCAAAAATAAAAAAAAATTGTCACTTTGATGAAAACCTAACAAACATAAATCTTGTGTGACCATAAAAAAGTAAAAAAATCAACAAAATAGTTAACACAAATAATTCTTCCAATAGTAAAAACTACTTTGGTGGCGCTTTGGATAAGTACCATGGTGAAAACATTGCATTTAGGTGCCATGTGTAGTTACTTCATGTAGGCAAGGCCATCATCGATGAGCCCTCCAGGTACTAGGTCAGTCCTTAGGGTTTGTCAAATAAATTCAATCATTATTCATAATAAAATATCTTTCACCCATGTCAAGGTCAAACTACCCTATCTCTACACATGTTACATAGGCAAGGACACCATTGATGAGCTCTTGAGGCACTAGGTCATTCCTTTAGGGTTTTTCGAGTTAGTCAGTATCCATAGCATAATCAATCAAACACCTTGATTTTACATAAACAATCATCTCAATCTCAGAAAAACCATGAAACAATTAGATAATATATCTAACTCATCTTTAAACCAATTCAGTCAATTTCCAAATTAATCAAACATGAAAACGACAATTATCAGTCAATCAATGGTCCTATACAAGAAGTGACATTATTGAAACTAGACTCAATGTCTTATATGACTTGCCTCATTTCTTGAAACCAAACCTCCTTGATCATTTTTCTTGTATAGCATGTGTCCTTCTTGAAATTAGATATTATCATTTATCAACCTTATCATTTTCCTTACACAAGTGCTTGCATGGTCAAGGCCAGACTTGATGTATTATAGGACATTATCCATTTTTAAAACCAAGAGTTATCAATCAATCCATCAATCAATCAATTATTCAGTCAATCAACCAACCAATCAACCGTATAAATCCTATCAGCACACAATCATTGGCAAAACAAATCTAAATGGTTGTTGAATCTATTGGTTTAGTTTTTCTTATTTGTTCTTGTATTTATCTTTTGGTCATGTTACTATCCACCTCAAGGATGTTCCAAGATGGATTTAGAGGAGCAATGATGTCTCATGACCATTTTCTTTGATTGTTATTTACAATTTATCTCGACAAAAATATTGGAGCAACTTTGCTCCTAGTATGATTTATGGCATTCCTTATCTATTAAGTGTCTTTTTTTTTGCAAAGGGATAA